>JANRMJ010000077.1:68373755-68448617 GCA_025584955.1 Alethe diademata | reverse complement strand
CACAAGCTGCCAGATCCCAAAGGGAGAATCTGAGCTGTGCTTTGTGTGTGTGTGTGTGTTGAACCTCAGTAACTAGGGAGACTCAAGGAGCTCTGCTGCATCCCATCCTGGTCTCTTTAGCGGGGATCACACAATTTCCTGAGTTTAAAGGGAAGGGAGTTTTGTCCCTAAAATGTGATGATTTCTGAATACTTGCCATTATAATGACATTTTTACAACTTATTAGGAGAAGATATCAGATTTATTGCTAGCCAAGCATCCCTACCTTGGGTGACAAGTAAAACTGGTTCAGCTGGCCCAAACTTAAAGAGAGACTGAATAATACTTGCAGATATTTCCTGGAGGCAGTATTGAAAGTTGTCCTGGTGTTCTGAGGCGTGGACCCCAAGTTCAGCACTCCCCACCTTTCAGATTTGGGTCTTACAGGTGCATACAACTTTTTCTGAGTTAGTGGTAGCTGTATTTATATTTTGTTGGATCCTTCCCAGAGTGAGAAGATTACTGGAGGTGCACATGATCCCTCTGAAGGACCAGAGTTGCATAAAATTCTCTTACATTTCTTATGTAACCCATTCTAGATTTCAATTATCGTAATGCTATTAAATTTTTTTTTTTTTTTTTTTAACTTGGCACCATAGTAATGAATGTGATTTATTTCTGGACCAAGGAGAGCATGAAATCTGCCATCAGCAGCCTGGCTCTTTCAGTAGTAGTGGGAAATGGCAAGAAATAAACATTGCCACTTTCTCATTAATGCAATTACCATAGCCCATCAAACATGTGCTGATAAATTTGAGAGGCTTATACTATTCATTAGCCATATACTTTCATTAGTGTAGCCATCATAAAATAACAAGGGGAGTGTCCAGCTTGGGGAAAAATCCAGAGAACAAGAGCTCACATTATCCAGAGCTATGATGATAAATGTCTCCTGTGGCATAATTCTAACTCTTACCATCTGTTATTCCCTATTGCCATAGCAACTTAAAATAAATATTAAAAATCATCTGAAACCAGGAAAAGCACAGCAGGGAATGTCTGTCCTGAAAGAAAATAAACCCTCAGTGTGACCAGGAAATAGCAGGAAAAAGGACTGATGAGAACTAGAGGACATTTAGCTGGGACAATTTTCAATATGCAGGAGATGGTGAGAGAAGGTTCCCAAACCAGTGTTTATAAGCAGTTGTAGCTGGGCTACCAAAGCCCTATGAGATGCTCAGTGCTGTACTTAGCATCTGTTTTCAGCTTCGAGTTTGAAAAGTAATTTTACTTTAATTTTTAGTAGATTTATATATATATATATATGCATAAATATGATTTTACATTTTTGGGAGATAATTGATTTTTTTTTTTTTTTGTTGCTGAGCTAGAGGGCCATGAGGAGCTGTTATGGCACAACTGTTGTAAGCTGTGAGCATTGCTCTGGTGTTGATCAAATGATGCCATTCAAATATTATTAGAGCTGAGTGTTTAGGCCAAAGGCAAGGCTTAAAAGGAGAGCTGCACTTTCATGCCGAGCCAGCACAGGAGCTGTTTCCAGAGGCTTCTTTCTGGAAAATACAAGAGCAGGAAAAGTTGACTTAGGAAAGAAAGGCTTGAAGACTGCTTTCAGTGTCAGGGGCATGAAGAGTTGTTTAAATAATTGCAAGTGTTGTGAAATAACAGAGCAGTTCAAGAACCTAGGAACTGGACTCTTTTTGGGAGGAGTTAAATCATTTGAGGATGCCTTATCTAAAGAAATCCCTGATTGAAAAATGCATGGGAAGAGCAGCCCTGCTTGGGGGAATTGCTAACTGTTCTGGGTGGGTCCTTGCTTTATTCTAATTATAATGAAGATTTGTTTAGCTTCCTTGGTGAGTGTTCCTGTATGTTTTTTAGCATTCCCTTTCATTTGTTTGGCTGTCACTTCAAGAGTGATTTGTGATAAGAGAGGAGACAACAAACTGAGATTTGATGTTAGGCAGTAGCCAGGGAGCTTTAGATGTAATCACTGCTGCATAACATCCTGTGCACTTCTGTGAGCAGTGTGTGCATCAAGATGGACTCAATGCACACCATCTCATTTGAGCTCACAAACCAAGACAGACTGGATATACAAACGTCCAGGTGCCATCAAATTTAGGGTCTGTGGCTGGACTCAAATGTATGAGACTAGAGGAACACAAATCAGAAATTTTGTTTGGTCTTGTTATGGTTGATGACCTGACAGGCAGCATTTTGTCTGCAGCCTTGTGGTTGGCTCTCTGGCAATAACAAATGCAGATTCTAAAAGGCAGCCAAACGTAGATGCTTTGATTTGCAGGGAAGCTCTGACCCACCAGAACTGTAACTTAGAGTGATAAAATTACTCAAGTTCCTGTTACAGCCACTGTATGTCTGAATTTTCCTAGACTTTTCTTCCCCTCTTCTATTCTCTGCTGTCTCAGAAACCTCGGTGTAATCTGAGTTTTCTATATTTGGCCAGAGTGGCTGCCCTCAGCCTGCTCTGTGTCTGAGAGCTGTGGACATTTCCATGGCACAGCCCCAGGCTGCAGCTTCTGTGCAGTAACTCAGCATCTCTGGGAGCTTCTGGAGCTTTGGCTATGTCCAAAACATTGCTGTATCAATGTAATAAGCCTGATGCACCTCAAAAGCCTTAGGTTCACCCTCTCAACCAGCTTAAGGTAGGTCCAAGGTTTCTCACAAGGCTTCATATTCTTCCTGATGAGTTATTGATGACAGAAATGAGGCATCTCATGTGCTCGTATGATCTGGTCAAATCTTTCCTGATCTTGCTGTAATACAGGAGAGACCTGTGCCACTTTGTTTTGCTGACACAGCTTGTCCTGGTCTGGGTGAGGTGTGGAGAGCCCCAGAAGCCTTTCTCTGAGACCTGCTTTAGGTGGTGATAAAGGAACCAGTACAATGACCTAAGATAGTTTCAGTCTCTGTTGGCGCTGCTCTTCGTCCTTGGTGGACTCTCATGCCCATGAAAAACTGAAAATTCCTCAAATCCCATCTGACTCTCCTTCAACTGATCAAATAGTTAATCTAAAGCTCCACTCTGTTCTTCAAGCATTAATTCTGCAAAATGGTTTCTGTGGAGCATTTAGAAGAAAATAGTGCAGTCTTCTGAACTTTACTTTTTTTTTTTTTTTTCTTGTACTCCTTTCCTGTCTGCTTATTTTTGTGGGGAATCCATGCTCATACTGAAGTGTTTTCTGGCTTGCTGCAGGAAGAAAAGGGTTTCCCAGGCGTTCTGGGAACAAGCCAATTACTTGGAAGTCCTGCCAGAAGCACTGTTTGGAAGATGCATAGAAAATAATAAAACTTTGCTGCATTCTGCTCAAAATAGGCTGTTATTCAATAGTAAATCTAATTTGATATGGTGGAGATGTGTATGTGTGCTCTGACTGTGCTCAGTGTGTACATTACTTGACACAGACCGTGTGCTTGGCGGTCTCTTCTTACTACTGAAGATAAAATGTTTCCTGCTTTGAGGAATTTACAGCCTAGATGGACACTCCAGGAAGACCAAAAATCCAACAGCAGCTCAAGATGGAGTAGTTCATTTTAGGAAGTTTATCTCTGTTTCATGATGGTGATGACATAATTTTTACTTGGAGGAGTAGGATTTATGCTGATGTACTTTCAGCTTTTATGCCAATCTCCTTATGCATTGCATTAGACAGTCCCTGCTGCAGAGGTTTGAAATCTCAGCTAGATTAAGATATCTGATCTCTGCTTCCCAAAAATTCCACTGTGTTGTCAAGTGAAAGCAGAAAGCTGATGGAAGACATAAAGTGTGCAAAAGGCCTGCCATATTTCACCATGATTTACTCTGACATCTCTATGTAGCCAGTTGATTTTTTTTCCTTTTGACCCAAATAGCAGTGCGAGTTCAGCAGTCAGCAGCACACATTCTTTAATGCATCTAGAGAATTGAAATTATTGTTTTATGGGCCAAGTGATAGCCATGCAATTAGCATTTCCATCTGTGCAATCCTCTGCTTTGGTATGGTGCAAACATGTAGCATGAAATCTGCTTATTACAGCTGTGGGAGGAGAGCTAAGGTTGAGCTTCCCTCTCTACAGTTTTGCTGTACAATTTTACTTTTTAAGGAACTTTGCAGACACTTACAAAACTTCCATATGACTGCTTCCTGAAGTTATGCTTTGCCTTTAATCAAAACTGAATGCCCAGAAGTTCCCAACCTCCTTATTTGCACAGAAACCTCGTTCCAGTTAGCTCTCAACTTGTGCTGTTCTCTCAATGAAAAGCCCTTGCTGTGTCTGCTTACAGTCCAGTCTTTTACAGCATAAATTATTTATGTTTTCAAGCATACCTGAGCCTTGTTTTCCATGAACAGAAGCTTAGTTTGGATCCAGTTAAAACCTCTGTTTTGCATTTATAAAGGGTGTTTGGTTTGCACTTATTAGAGAAACTTTTTTGAAGTTTAGGGCTGGTGTTTTTTTTGACAGAATGCTATTTTGCACTTTGCCATGTCATGCTGTCTGTCTTCTGAGCTGGAGATGTATCATCAAATTGTAAATAGCTTCCAAGTTGCAAAAGGTATTTCCTTCCTTATTCCAGCCCCTTAGCTTTCTCTTTTTTACAGGCAGTAATAGTTTCCACACTCATTCTTCAAGATCCCGTGGATCTGGAGAGCTCATGGTGACTATCATTTTATTCTGCTGAGTACTTTAAAAGTTGTAATGAGACTGTGTGGTAAAGTTAATAGAGCCTCCTGGTTATTCTCACAGTACTTGTAAAAAATTACTTGGTGTCATGACTTCATATCCAGATGACTGTATAAAATTAGGAATACTCTTAACGCTTGTTCTCAAAGATGTATATTCTTAAATTTATTGGTGCCATGAAAACGCAATCGTTTTATCAGGGAGATAACTTGGAACTTTCCAAATGCTGATGAATAGCATGCCAAATCTTTCCAGTGTTCAATAATAAAGTTCAAAGCATAACACATTGGACACATGGGAATAGTTCCCTTTTGCAGGTGATTGATGTGCCAACCTTTCATTCTGCTTCCAGAATGCTTGTGCTTTGAGATGCAGATTATTTTTTTAAGCAAAAGGTTACAGGTCTTTCAGAATTTTTTCTTACTTATACTATGTAGAAACTTAATATTTTAACCATTAAGTTGAATGGCAATTAAGTTTCATGTTTACCTTTGCAGGATAATCTTTAGGGCTTGGTGGAGTAAATGATTGTGCTCAGGATTGTGCTGGGTCATCCACCCACCTTGTTACCTGGTGGTCTGTAATAATTAGATTTGTGTATAAGTAGTTTCGCTGTGGCTCTGTATTTTTTATTAATGAAGTGAGAGGTGGAAATGAAATGCTAGCATGGTTTTCATGAAGAATGGTCTTTATTCTTACAGATACTTACTGCTTACAGAACTTTATGCCATTATACAGTTTTGTCAGCCTATTTTATGGCTGAAAAAATGATCTGCAAGTTCACATTTATTTGTGAACTACAGTGCTGAAGTGTGCACCCAGAAAAAGTGGTCCCTTCCTTGTTTACAACTCTTCCTGCAAGGCCTCTCTAGCTCTTCCTTTGCCGTCAGCCTTCATCCTTCTTTTTCTTTTTTTTTTTTCTGAGAAACTAAAATGGAAAAAACTGCATTGAATGTGACTTGCAGTGCTGAAATGACCATGCTGCAAAAGACAACCTTTCCCTGCAGCTGGCTTCATAGTCCCATGCTGAGGATAACACAATCTGTCCTCACAGAGCAACAGTAACTGGGATATTCTCGTGTGCCAGCAGGGAAGAGATGATTCTGGTACCTGATATCTAGGAGGTTTGGATGAAACCCTTCAGACACAGATTTTTCTAGAGTCTGGCAATGACTTGTTGTGTAATACTGGAAAAACACTTTTTCTTTCACCATGGCACATATTAACTTCTTTGACAAATGAGAGCTGATTCTTTCAAATGCTGGGGCAGGGCTGGTGGGGTGGCACAAAAGCCAGGCATCACGTGTGTCTTCTAGGATGCTAAATGCATGGCTTTGTGGAGATGTTAACTGGTAAGGGTCTGGGGTGGAGGAGCTGAGTGGGGTGAGGTTCCAGGAAATGTGGGTGCTTGAACAAATAGACTCACTGGACCTGGTATTCTGATTTCAAAATCTAATGGTGGAATCAAAACCAGTACAATACACAAAATTATGCATGTTATTCTGAGATTAGCTCAGCTGTTTGGAGCATGATGATAATGAATTCCAAGGTCAAGGGTTTTATCCCCACATGGGCCATTCACTTGTGGGGTTGAACTTGATAATCCTTTTGGGTGCCCTTCAACCTGGAATACTCTGTAATTCCTCATTAGCTAAAGCACAGGAAATACATGCATGATATGAAATCATAGGCAAGTGTAACACATGCTTAGGATAATGTGCTGCTCTACTTTAGCTCAGCTGTAAGAGGCTACTGAAGTTGATGGGAATTTTTTGCAAATTTGGGGCCCTTCCCAGGGTGGCTCTTTGGCATTATTAGAGGCCTCATGGCCTGTTTATTATCTTTAGAAGTCATGCCCTTATGTTCCTTCTTCATGAAAGATACATGGCTGCAAACAAGAGCTCGGTACGTGTGCTCTGGCCATAATAGCAACTCTGAGTTACTTGGCACCTTCACTACTAGAGACACCAGGATGCTTTTCTGGTTTTTTTTTTTTTCCCCCAAGAGGAAGAACTTTGCAGTAAAGGGAATAGGCTTAGCATTTCTACAATTTATTCATTGTCATATGAATAATCTCTAAAGAAAAAAACCCCTGCATTGTTAGATGTTAGTCAAATGTGATTGCATAACTGAGGCCACATAATTTTGTAAAAGGTCATAAGAATGATCTTCTAAAAGCTGGTGTCATATTTCACTATAGTCTTTGGTTGATATTAATGATGCCAAAGAATTACTGAAAAAAAAAAAAAAGTCTGGGGAACAAAATCCTTAAGGCAAAAAGTACAAATGGCACCTACAAGTGTCTGATATTTCTTCTTTATCTGAAAATCTACACTATGTATTCAATCAAATGTTCTCTTCTAGAGATGCAAAACCATGTAGCTTCTGGCTTATCTGTCTAAAATACAGGGTTGAGAGCTGTTTTGCAATGTCTGTGTTTCTGCTAATTGTTAATTTGGCAAGCTGGTGATGATTATCAACAGCATGAGAAGTGGCAAGGGTCATCTTTGACCCACACAACTGCCTAGACTCAAGAATTCTGCAAGTACTCTGAAGCTGCTCTTTCAAAATACCTCCCTCTGTCATTTTGTATTTAAATTTAACCCTTAAAGGTATATGAGAGCTGCAGTGTGTTTTACTACTGATATGATGTGCCTGTAAGTTGTGCTCTAAGCCAAATTAAGCAGCAATACTTCTCTATGGCATATACTGTAATTAAATACAGAACCTAAGCCTAATGTTTGACCTTAGGGATTTTGATTCAGTTGATTGTAGTGTTGGTGGGAAAATGAATTCCATAATTGAGGCTGAGATCTGATGTCCCTCACGGTATTTGAGTATTCAAATACAAAGTTTTGGGTGAAGTCCCTTTCTAATATTCACGCTAATTTATCATTTTAACTGACATATTTGGATTCTTGAACAATTGAAGGTTAAACGAAAGGAAAACAGGAAATTAAAGGATCTGATGGGTCCCATCCAAGTTTGGTGTGAGTCTCTCTCTACTGGCTTTAATGGAATGTGGCCCACTCTCTAGAAATAGTTCTTGAATTCTTCTCACTGGAAACACTGACAAAAATTAATATGCCCCTAAAGTGAAACAGACCTGGGAAACAAAATAAAACTCAGCTCTTTGAATTGTCCAAACCAGAGGTGCAGAAGCGAAACAAATTCCATGAGAATGTAAGAGACAATTTATTCTTTCGATTTTAATATTTAAGGAATGAATAACAAAGATAAGGTAATGGTGGTCTATCTGCTAATTAGAATAGTGCTGCAGATAAAGTGAAAATGGAAATTTTAAACGTTCAGAGCCCTACTGGAATTGGGACAGTGGGTTTTTGAAAGACATGATTATTAGGGTAGTGCTGGAATTATGTATTTCTTATTGACATAACAGCTGTAAATAACCAAAAGTGTGAAAAATTAAATATAAAGCAGCTTTTTCAAGTCTCAATACACCCACCTTTTATTGGGAAGAAAGAGCTCCTTAATGAATGGCATTTTCCTCTGTTATTTTAATTTGTATGGAGTTGTTTCTATCATGTAGAGTGATGTGACTTTTTTCGTAGTGGTGTTTTTGGCTTTGCAGTATCATGAGAAGGGCAATTGTCAGGATATAAAAATTGGATCCTGGAAGTCATCCCAGAAAGCATAATGAAAAATATTGTCTTTTTTTAATGCATTTACTGCAGTGAATCAGATGATGCAGGATCGCTTTGCGGTTCATTTTTTGCTTTTTCATTTTTTACTGCTATTGTGTGAAATCCCCACTCCTCAAGCTGAGAGTAGTTTTACTGTGACTTAACTGGTGCCAGTCAATTTAGCTTTAAATGCAGTTGACTTTAATCCTACAGGAAGGCAGTGCTTTGTGTGAGAGAGGACAGGAAAATTCAGTTTTTCTATTGGAAAAAACTACTAGTGGGGTGTGATAGTATTGAAATAAATGTTGGAAGAAGACATCTGTTTGAGGAGCAAAACAACTTCTAGAAATGTGATTGTTAGAATGCAACAAGGGGCATTTGAAGATTTATATATTTATTTTTGTGATGAGTGGTTTCAAGTTTTTTGTTTGGGGGTTGGGTGGTTGGGGTTTTTTTACTTGAATTTTGGCCTCTGCTTTCCTATTCTCAGACCTCACAGTCCATGGTATCATTGGAATTGTGCTCCAAATAGTTCCTGGACAAACACCAAAAATCCTGAGGGTTTAAGTCAAGGAAATTCCTTCTTACCTTGCAGGCAACTTGCAGGAGTAAATGCTGAGTGAAATCTGCATTAAATCATGCATTGCAGTATGCTCAGGTTAGGAAGAGGAATATGTGATCTGTTCCTCCACTGTTCCAGAAAAATTTATTTGTTGAGTTTATAGGCAATTTATAGATGAATTTATTTACAGGCAATTCTGTGGTGCTTACCGCTGCAATATCATCTCATTGCTCTTAGGGCATTTGTGCCTTTAATGGAAAAGGACGAATGTTTTTTCTCTTCAGAGTTTTGCAACTGAGGGCACATCAGTGAAATTAAGCTCAGGCCTAAATTGTTAATGTAACTAAAATAATGGGGTTTTCTTCTGAAGAATGCTACTGTTTTGCGGCAGTTTTTGGCAGGTCTCTTAACAAAAATGGAGTAATGAATGTACTCTTCATGTTTCCTTAAATGCATTGTGTATTAAATGTGAAATTAAATTTAAAAAATCTATTATGCATAGTTTTTCTGACTTGCAGCAGTGTTTATCTAGACATTTGCTTATTCTTGTAAAGAGCACATGCCTCAGGGAGTACAGCTGCTTGGAAAATATTAATCCTTTTAGTGGCCTCATTCTGTCTCAATCCCCCAAATTCTGATGACAATGAAAAGAATTTCACTCTTAACAAGAAAATTCTATTGAAAGTTTAATTTGAGGAAAATGAAAGAAACTTTACCATAATTTTTCTAAGTGAAATAAAAACCTTGTTTTGAATGAAGTTCTCAAAATTTGGCCACTGCCTCTGCAGCCCCTCACAAGCCCAGGGTATAATTCAGATTTGTTAGCTGGGCTGTTTGAAGAACATCAGGAGAAGCCAGAGTCAGCTGAAAGACCAAGCCTCAAAAAAGTGATTTTAATATTATCTCTGCTATTATTTTGGGCCGAAATTCTCTTTGCAATATGATCCAAAACGAGAACAGAAAGAAAAGTTAGGAAAAAAAATGCTGTAACTGTCAAGGCTTTAATCTACATTATTAGTACACCTTGTGTGGTTTCCCTGAAAACCAAAAGCAAGCTGCAAGCTTTGACTCTCATATAACTCATATGCATGATGAGTCTGTGTTCTGGTGTATGTTTGCTAAAGTTTTTGAAAATGTTAGGACTTGCAAAGGAGCCCGAGGCTAGAAAAAGTATTCTAAGTAAAGAACAAATGGAAATTCAGAGGAAGAGAAGCAATCTGATCCTGGGGAACTTTCTGGTAACACAGAAAGGCTGAGGAGGAAGAGGTGTATGCCTCTGCAAAGCCATAGTTTCTAGAAATGAGCTATTCTAAGTGAAATTCCACTGAGCAAAAAGAACAGGAAGAGAACTCATGTGAGGGAAGAGAAGGAATTCTTTTTTGGGTCAAAGGTTTGAGAGGGACAGAGCTTGGGCTGGTCCTGCAGGTCCTGTTGTGGAGATACTTTCTATGACCAAAGAAATTAAAAAGTTGCAGGAATGTGTGGCTCTCCAAGAGCAAAGGAAGGGAGATCATCAGTGTAATGTGCACACTACTCACTCACACCTGTAAAAAACTTGGTTTATCCTTATTGAAAATACTGCTTTTAAAGCTGGGCAACTGAATGACAACAGCTGTCATTTATCCCAAGGTCTGGAATTTTGATGTATTGAAATACAGATGTAGTGGAAGATTATCTTCCCTTCCACATGCTTCCTGTCCTGATATATGAGGGAGAAACCCCTTTTGAAGGCAACAGGGTTTCTGTCCAGAAGGTATGAGGAGTTTTTTTATAGTTTAGTTAGAAGGCAAAAAAAAAAAAAAAAAAAGCCTCATTGATAAAATAAATTCTTGCGTTAGCAGTGTTGCAAGCACAAGAGACTAGTATGTTAGAATAACAAATCTCCCTGTAAAATCATTATATTGGTTATAAAGCTCAGACTTCAAGCCAGATGTCACTGGTGTTCAGCCATTCAAGGTTGGGTGGGTGACTCTAAGTCTTGAGTCTGATGAGCTCAAGGCCATGGAACTTCAGAGTAGCAGAAGTTCCTTACTGTTGTATGAGAAATTTTGTTGGCAACCTAAGAATGGCTTCATTTCTATCCTGTGGGATGATCCACACATAGAAAAACCTACTGCCTGACACTATTCTTCTTGTTTGGAAACAGCAGAGAAGAGCATGCTCATGACAGAAATGATAGTCCCTGATTACAGCAGATTTCCATGTGTTCCTCTATTGACCTGTGAGATAATGTCACAATTCGTCAGAAACTCATCAGAAATTCCCTGTCTGAAACTGCATGGATGTGAGACCTCAGTTTCTGGGAGCACTCTTGGTCGGTAGGTGCTGCTGTGGTTTCCCTCACAGAATGAAATGTGCTGTTGATGGACAGGCCAAATCAGACTTGGAGAAAGTCTGTGGGTTGAGTTTTAACTCTGCACTCACCATGTTTTTATCTGGCATAGTGGCGTCATGACTTGATGAAGAGAGAACTTCAATTCACTGTTTTATATTCTACCCAGCTAAAACTGTTCCTGCATTTTCATCCTCCCTGTGCTTTTGTTGGACCCCATTCTTTGGTGCTGTCCTGCTGAACAATTCCTTTCTTTTGCTCGGAGTTGTATCTGTTTCAGTGTGACTGATCCAATTCTGGAGACCTTGAATCTCCCTACAGTGAGGGGTAATGCATAATTCCAGATATGTTTAGATGTGTTCATGTGTGATTCCAGTTCAACAGGTAACTTCTCCATGGCAAAAATTCCATCAGTTCAGGCTCCTACACTGTTCAGATTTGAACAGCTGGTTTTGTTCCTTGCCACCCCAAAACCCCTTTATGTACCTTACACTTAAATGCCAAGTGATTATTTCCTTTTGGAGCACTTTCAGAGGCCTCAAACAAGAAAATCAACTGTACTGCAGACATGTGCCTAGCAGGAGTTTTACTGAGACCACCAGCTCATTTCACATAGGTCATCAAATGGTTTTCCAAGCATGTGCTGACTTGGATTGGTTTTGAACCATTGACTTAGAGTGGAAATATTTCATATCCCTTGCTAATCCCCTGAGCCTGCTGGCCTCCCACCCCTGTGGCCATTATTTTTGAGGAGAATCAATTAAGTACAGAAATTCAGCTTTGTGTTCTTTCACTTAGGTCTCCAGCATTCTGTCCTATGTCAGGGAACTTTTATGAAGTCAGGGAGAGAAAAAAATAGTAAAATCGGGAGATTGCAAAGGAGTGAAGCTTGCTTTTCATTTTAAATGAAAAATATAAAAAAAGAAAAATAAACTATAAATAGATGCTGAATAACATTGCATGTTAACTACAAGTTTCTCAGCACAGTTTAAATCCTGGTGTTCCTCTTTGGACAAACTGGGTTACTTGATTTCAAGGAGTTTTATGATTTTGGTTTTTCATTCTTTGCAGAGACAAGCAGATCTGATAAACAATGTATACATGTGTATCTTGGGCCTCTCTAAATGCTTTTTCTGCATTTTCTTCCCAATAAAGTTTGTGGAACTGGCACTTCTAGTCACCACAGTATTTTAGGGTTATTTTATTCCATCCTTGAATATGGAAGTAGAGGGGGAGCTCCAAAAGTGTGTAGAACAAAATTATGGGAACTTGACATACTGTCTGGAAAATATGTCTGGAAAGCTGTGGGTTTCCTTTTTACTCATATGCCTCTAAGTGGATTTGCTTTATTGCTATGCCAGTAAATAATTTAAGCCATTTATTAGACAGCTTGTGATCCTGTCCATTAGGCTAGTGTGTTTTTGTTAGAAGGGTAGAAATTTCCTTGGGTTTTTTTTTCTGCTCGTTCTGTCATGGATAGGGCTTCAGCTTTTTTTCATCTTAATTGCAAGGGTGTCTCTTGCCTTACCAATGCTTTTGGAACCTCTGCTGAGTAGAGCACTGATAAAAGTCTGTTACCATCTGTAAAAACCAGATTAATAAGGTCACTGTTGTGCTACACAAGTTAGGAAAGTGACAATTTATTTCCAGTTGTATGCAAGACTTCAGGGAGTAGTCTTTAAGCTTTTTCAGGATCTGTAGCTCTTTAACTGTAAAATGAATGTGGGAATCTAATTTCTAGTTTAGAAAATGTTTCCAGAGAGAGGTTAGGAAACTCTTCAAGAGTACTTGCTCTGGAAACTCCTTGTTGTGAAATGTGGAAATGAGGGTGGACAGGGGAGTGGCATCACCTGCAGATTCAGGAGTACTGGTGTGGTCACTGTGTATCAGCTCATGTTTGTGGCTCTTGTTCTTGTTCTGGGTTGGTTTGGAAGGGGTCACTTTTAAGGACATGCTCCTAGTTTGAGTTTGTGATTGGGTCTTTGCCATCTGATACCCCTATATGTTGTTATATATATATTATGTTTGCCACACCCCTGGGTCTTTGGAAAATGGCTCTCAGGTTGTGTGGTTTCTATGTTTGTTATTTTATACTTTAAAGTCTTTGTTTTTCAAGCCAATCCATCATTCCTGTCCCTCCATTTATGCCATAGACTTCCCTGCTGGACAGGTCCTGGTATTGCTGCCTCACCAGCAGTGATATGAAATAAGATATTTTTCAAAATTGTCATTGCTAGATACTGACCTTCCCACATTTGTGTGTATGTATTTTTTGCCCTTTTTTTTCCCACTTGGGAACTTCTCTGGGATCAAGTATCAACAGTATCATCCCTGGTGTCTACTGTTTTTGGTAGTTCTTTTAGATAAGGTTTCCTTGTCATCATCCTTTTTCAGAGTGGCTGGTGGCTCTACCTATCCCTAAATGTAGCATAAAAACCTAACCAAGATTTGTGGTGAGCTAATTAAAGACAGTATGGCAGAAAATGATGAAAACGTTGTCAAGGTCAATGAGAAAAAATTAAACCTATTTTCTCCTATAAAAGCAAGACCTTTTTTGTCAAGACTATTTCTTAGTCTTTCCCTTATTTTTGTGGTCAAATGCAGTAAGATATCATTAAGGTGCTTGTGGCTTTTTTTTTTTTTTAAGATTTTGGATGGCTGCTGAAGTAATTAAAAGCCAAAATATATCACTATATCCAATCTCTACATGGCAACATGCAGCTAAAGGAATAAATGTAGGAAGGAAAAGCTATACATCTATATACAGGAACTTTGCTCTCTATGTGTCACTTCCATGGAAAAATCATCCTTTGTGTATCTTCTCCCTGCAAAACTAACTTATCATAACAATTGCTCTTCCCTCTTCACTTTTCTGAGTTTAAATGATCATTTGCAGTAAGGGCACTAACTTCCTGTTAGTCCTAGCAAATATTTTACCCGTTGGGTTTTATCTTTCTTCCAGAAGCTGCTGCTTTGTGTTCTTACCCTGTTGCCTCTTCCCCTCTTGGTTTATGCCTGCTGGACTTGGCATCATGGTCGTGGAACACTGGGAGTTGTGCCTCAAAATCAGAAATCAGCTTTACCTCAGTTGTTCTCAAAACCATCAGTCCCCTTTCACAGCATCTTCCAGAACACTGTGACAAAAGGTGGAAATCTGTCACTTCCTCAGTAGCATGAGGGTCCATTGCTTGCTCTGACCTTCTTGCCGAACTTTTGGAGCCCAAATAAATATCTGGATGGACTTTGCTGCTCCAGCATCCCTCTGCAGTCAGTTATCTTTCCAGAGGGAGTCATCATCACAAAATAGGATTAATAATCAATGGGAGGTGTCTATCTCAAACTACAGTCTAGAAGCAGGGAGAGGAATAAGGGGGATGAAGGTTCAGACACATTTCAGCGACTTTTCCAGTACTCAGGCACCAAGGTGAGGCACTTCATTTTCTTGGGAAAGGTGTTTTCGTTGAATATGAGAGTTTGATACTGCTCTGCATGAAGCCTTGCCCATAATAAAGATAAAAATGCAGGGAGGAATCACTGATTGTATACAGTGAGTGCTGAGCACTTGGGTCTGTTTGCTCCCTGGGACTTGGAAGCGCTGCTGGCTCTCGTGGCCAAGCGGTGTTTGGGCAGAGCATGCAGTGTGAATAACAGTGGGAAATTAGGAACAAAGAGCATTTGAACTCCTGATCAGCAGTTCAGCTATGCACCAAAATGTAAACATTTGGCAAAACTGTCTGGCACACGTGTTTCATATTTCAGAGGATGAGTTAAAAATTTCTGAAAGCTTAAGGGCTTTGATGTTCTCCAGTTCCTTCGAAATGAATTCCTCCTAAACGAATCTGTGAGGAATAGATGCTCTCTTCTAAGAATTTATGAAATGTTTTGGAATTTTTACTTTTGTCTTTACTAAGGGAAAGTGTGGGGATGTATGAAATGAAAAAATAGAAATACAGAGACAGTATCCAGGTTAAGGCTTACCAAAAGTTCCAGAGTTCTTGGCTGAAGACAGCTTCCACACAACAAAAAGAAATTAAAATTTAAAGCAAGAATATTAACTCTCCAGGATCACTATACTTGTTCAAGTAAAACCACATGTACTACAATTTTGCTGAATGAGCTATGCATGCATCAATTCCTACAGAGAAAGGCCTAACCAATGTTCATGAGGAAAAACAATCACAAAAATATTTCACATTGGTTATTTTTGCCACGGGGGAGAACTTTTGACTCTAAAGCAAAACAATGTCTAACTAATGTTGAGCAATTGGGAAAGACCTTGTATCCAGGGAAAGCATGGCATGTGAAAGTGCCAGCAGCACGAGGGATCTGCCACTTCTCAAGGGGCTCTCAAATCAGTAACCTCAGCCTGGGCTCCTTCCTCTGCCTTTCCATTTGAACCTCCATAGAGCCCTGGGAAGGAAATTTTCAGTACAGTCTTTTGGTGCTGATTTGTCCCTTCAATATACTTCCAAATGATTTGGGAAATCATGATGTTGGGGCTGGGATACTGGTGTTTTCCCCAAATCCCAAAAGCTGAGTAGATGCAGAGTAAAGTCCATATGTGGAAAGTATTTTACCACTTTTTTTTGGTGTGGGTCCTGTTATGAAATGAAGGGTAAATCTATTATTGTTGATATATTCCAGAAACAGGCAGTAAAGATGTATGGCACCCTTGTATTTTAGCACCAATCTGCAGATAACACAGTGTCAGAGAAAAGCTCAGGGGGCTGCAGCCTGAATTTTGAGTGCTGGCAAGTTGGTTGACTGAGGTGTAAAAGTCTAGGTGTGCTTGAAACTTGATGTTTCTAACATCTTCCAACTAAGATGTTTTTTCCTTTGGCAGAAACTTTGGATCTTCTTGTGCCTAAAGGTCCTCTGCTATAGACTTTGCCTGTTATAGTGCTTTTAATCGCTACTTGTAAATAAATAATTGACCAAAAAGGTACTCAGCCTCCATCTAAGGTTGGAAATTATGTGTGTGCAGTGATTGTGTGAGGGTCAGGACTTCCATGGAGAGGAGCCACAAAGCAATGTGTGTTCAGAGATTATTGCCCAGCACAGACTAGTAGGTATCCTCTCCCTCTTCTCTTGAGAATGTCAGAGGAATTTACACCTCATAAGAACCCCAAAGCAACAAGAATAATTCTGTTTGGCTTCATATGGTGAGAACTGTGCTTCAGGATCAGAATGGATTTTTAACTTTTTTACTAGTGCTGAAGTCTATGAAGGGTCTGCCCATAGTAAAGGAGATGGGGAACAGGATATCTACAAATAAGTCCAGGTGTTGAAAATGCTGTTTGTTTTCCTAATAGGCATGTTTTTTGTTTTTTTTATTTTTGCCATAGACTTGATTTTATAGTGGAAATGCAGAGAGAAGGTATAAAGCTGCTCTTGTACAGGTCATTATGTAAAAAAAAAAGTCTTCTAATTTAGACAGCTCTTTTGCTTGGGCAGTAAGTATTTGTGAGCAGAACACCTAATATTTAGTCTCAACTCATCAGCTCAGCACCAGCATCCTCTGACTGCAGCCCAGGCTCACTTTGCAGGCCTGGCTGCAGAAGCAGATTCCAGAAAATTAGTTTAGCATGTCAGTCCAGCACAGACCTCCAGACTTTGGGAGCAGGAATGAATGGAAGCACAGTTCTTGTGCAGACCACGTGGACTGGAGACTGCCCTCTGATTTACACACATGCTGAGCTCGGGGGAGTGCACAGGTGGATGTGGAGGCAGAAAAAGGCACGTTTGTGTTTGCTTTTTTTTTTTTTATTATTATTTTTTTTTAAGTGCTGCAGACCTGGGCTGTGTAGCCAGATCTGTCCCAGTCTGGCACATGCTCTGTGTCCATCCAGTAGTTAACTTCATACCAGAGGCTAGATTACGGAATCTGGTGTTAGTTCACAGTGACTTTGTACTGCTGCCAAACAAGGAACAGGCTCATTGCTTCTTCTCCATATCAAAAATACATGGTAAAAAGCAACCTAATGCAGAATTAGGGCTGCATGGTTTAAACATTAAACAGCTAGCAGAACCAAAGGGAAAGGCTTCTGTGTCTGCATTAGCCCTAAGCCAGGCTATTTCTATTACTATTTTTCCAGCTAGACATGCAGCTTATGTGACCAGTGCTTGCTCTTGATGAAAGCAGTGACATTTTTGTGGTGTGGGAGCCAAATGGAGCCTCTAAATTGGCTAGTATGAAGAATTGCCAAGTGGACTTTAAACCTCCTCAGTGGATCTGGACTGCTTTTCAGCTTGAGCTGATCTAAAACCATTTCACAGAATGAGGCATGCCTTGAGATGGTGTTTGCTCAGAATGGCTGGACACAGAAGCCTGGCTTCCTCAGGTAGATAATTTTAATTGTCTGGCTAATTGAGCCCAAAGGATGTGTGCAGGTCTGCTACAAGCTACAGAAACATTTCCCCCTGTTGAAACAGATATAATCTGGAGGTATTGAAACACAGCTGCATCTTCCTCCCACCCTTACTCCTGTTTTATAGCAGAGCCGAGTCTGGCAAGAAGGTTGATTTGGGTCTGTCAAACCCAGCAAAAACCATAACTGCATTTCAGGGCCTTTTAGTGGATTGAATTGTTCTTAGGTGTGCTAACACTATTTGTGACACTGACAGTTCTGAAGTATTTCAGGTTTTTATCAGTGAGTAGCCTGCCTTGCTCATGAGCTATTTAACACGCTTCTGAGATACGTGGGCTGCAAATTGCTTTAAGGAGCTTGAGCCACAGATTGTTGCTATCTCTCCCCAGACCCTGTAAGTGCTTGTTGAAGTATGCAGTCTATAGATTTGCAGCTGAAACAGTTGTGAAAGCTGGTATAGAGAAGCAGGAGCACATGGCTCACTTGGCAAACACAGCCAAAGGTTCCACTTCACTGTGATTTGCAGATCTTATTCCAGGTTCAGGCTCAATGGGTTTGACAAACTCATAGTTCAAGATTACTGATTAATGACCCAAGAAGTAAAACTTGTGGGTTATTCCTGTGTTCTCTTCCATACTGCTTAATTTTCATTTGGAGCTGGTATTTTTCTCTTGGGAGGGGTAGGGAGGGCAGAGAAGCCCCTGGAAAAGGGGTGGCTGCTGAAGCTTTTGTGGTTGCTCATGGATATAGGGGCTGCTACTGCAGGTGTGGGGAATGTAAATCTCTTCAGGAAGCCAGTAGGCAGTGTTGGGCTGATTTTCTATTTAATGGAGGCTGTCTTTCTGTCAAATCTGAAGCTTCTGTGCTCCAAAGCCTGGAAGCTCTCTGTGAAACAGCTGTAAGAACATCTTTTTTTCACGTGGTCCAACATATTACTTTAACTTTTGTAAGCACCCAGGAAAAAAACCAACCCTTAACAGTGCCCCCCAAACTGTCATCAGGTAACATCAGGACACAAATGCAGAGCATGGAAACTTCTATTCCAACACTTAATACCGAGAAAAGTTATAAGCTTCTGCAAAGGGGGTGTCCTGTAATGGAAAATGTTATGCAAGATGAGCTAGAGGAGAAGCTGCCACTGGTATGTGAGACTGCACAGCCATGGGTGCTTTGTTTTTCTTCTGCTTTTCCACCTAAGCTGTATAAGCAGCATCTGCCACCAAGGTGATTTTTGTATTAAATTTCAGACTTGAAGTAGAATTTACAGGCTGGCTTATGGTTGTGTGTTAGAGCTTTTTTAAAAGAAATTGTAAATACACCCTACACAAGTAGGGTCTTCCAAATTTAATGCTGGGGGAATCATTCTCAGATTTTGAAAAAGAATCTTTTTTTCCCCTCTGAACCTAAAATGTCAGCTCTGATCTCCTGACTTTGCCTAATCAGCAATTACTCTTGAAGAATGGTCTTACCTTTAACCTCCAGAAAGATGAAGAGTGAGAGTGAATTTTTGTAGCTTATTTTCCTTAGGGCTTTAGGGATGCCCTGATCCTTTCTGCCTCTCCCTCAGCAGTTCCCTTCATCCCTGGACAGTGTCCCTTTGGAAAAGGCAGTGCAGGAGCAGCTGAGGGAAAAGAGGTCCTGGGGTAGAGTGGAGGGGCTGTTTTATTTGCCAGAGAATCTGAACAGGCTCTCAGCTGCCCTGCTTCTCACTTCTTTCTTTCTTTCCACCACACAAGATGACATAATTTCTCTACAAAATGCCATAGTGGCCATTTTTCCAGCCCAGCTCCTTCTGGGAATTTTTAGACCTAGTTTGAAGACTCATAAAGGTTCCATTACCCTTCTAATTAGGAAATAAAGAAGGCTCATTATTTTATTAGGGGCAAAGGACTTAAACCTTCTAAGCAATTATTTCCATGGTGAAATACTACTCATAACTGTGAAATCAAAATGGAAGCCAGAGAGATTCAGAGCCCAAGAACTGGTTTGACATGAGAAAGAAGGGGGGGAAAGCCCCCAGTGTCTGATTGCCCTTTTTGTATTAATCCTTCTTGACAGATGCAAAATGTCACAAGCATCTGGCAGAGTTAGACTAGCAAGAGTGAATGAGAGAACTTAGACACAAAGGGTTACAATAAGCAGAAGATTATCTGTAGAAATGAGATGTGCAAAATCCCCAGTGTCTACAAAGTGGGAAAGAGAGGACTAAGAAAACAATGACCCAATTTTGTCAAAATATTCACATTTTAGGAATTGAGCACTACAGATCTGGCTTAATATCCAAGCTTTCCCAGTTATTTCTACCACTGCACTAGGTAAGACTGGCTTTGTCTTGCTGCATCCAGCCCAGTGAGCTCCTTGTGCAGGACTACAGTGACCATTCATTATTTGAAGGGCACAGGAGAATGTAGGAAGGGATACAAAACCTCTAGGATGTCTCCAAACCAAGCTGTCAGCTTGCTTCTTCATTTTTATTTTTACAACCTCTAGTTAAAAAAAGTATTAATGAATGGAATTAAAATTAGCATAATAAACTGGTATATCACTGATAATCTCTTTCAAAAACAAGTCTTCCTAGTTTGCCGTCTAATAAATATCAGTTGGGGGTGAAAATGGTTTTTCTGGCCAGCCACTCCACAGTGCAAGCTGCACAAGAAAACACCTGTGCATCTGCTTAATAGAACATGGTATAGCTGTGCTGAAACTGCTGCCCACCAAAATCTGCAGCTCTTGGGTCAAGCAAAGGCTTGCACTTGCCTCTGGGTTCAGCACAATTGAAATCCTAGCTCTGTTGTTGGGGGTTAGGTTTCTTCTGTTTGTTGTTTATTCCATAGTTGTTGTTTTGTTTGCCTTGTTATATGTACTAGGAAAGAACTTTTATTCCTATTCTCATATCTTTAATGAAAAGAAAATAAAAACTGGAGATGTTTAGGGAGCTGATCTTTGCCTGGGCAGGATGCACCTTTTCACAAGAGCTAAATGAGGTTTCAGTGTTGCTGCCTTGATTGAAGACCACCTGAAAAGCCCTATAAATCATAGCTGCTCATCAAAGTGAGTTTTGAAATACATCACCTTCAGCTGATGTAATAGGACAATGTTTATTTAACAGGGGAAGGAGAATACTGTACATGGAGAATTTGAATTAGTGTTCTCAGTAGTGCTTATGTTTGTGTGAGTGTTTTATGAGGAGGGAGTTATATCTGAAAATATTCTCAGAGTACTCCATGCACAGGGGTGGGGCAAGATAAAAATTTAGCTTTCCATTATCTTTGGAATATTCTACATATTCAGAAGAGGAAATGTGTCTTAAACAACGAGGGGGGGGGGGGTTCAGCTCCTCATAGTTTTAAAAGCCTTCATCACTACTTGATTTATGCTGCCTGAGGTGGGCCAGCCACACTTGAGCACTACAATAGCTAAATACATAATAAAAAGCTTAAATAATTTTTACACAGAGGATGTGACCAGCATGAACAGCTCATGTGTGTCTAATGCCCAATATAGCTGTCTGTGGAGCAGGAAAACAGTATTTTTTTTTTTTTTTTAAATCCTGTGTTACACTAGTCAGCCCGAATCCATAATAGTTCTGACCCTGGTGCCTCCCTCTGGTTATGTGCTGGGATCCAGCAGAACAGAACAATTTTGCACCAAAATTTTGGAATGTTTCCGTTTTGGCAAAAAGTGCTGTTTGGAGGAGACAAGCAGCGTTGCTAAGGTACAGGGATGTGGAAGAGACTGACCCAAGCCTTTGCTCCTTCCTTCAGGTCCCAGTTTTCCTTCCCGGGTTTCTCCTGACTCAATAGGGCAGGCACTGGAGTGGACTTGAGGTCAGGGTTAGTGGTTTGCTTCTGCTGTAGAACAGAGGAAACCCAACAACATCAAATGGAAATAAAAATGTAAGCTTCAATGAATGAAGTGATAATTCATCTGAGAATTGCCCTTTTGTGCTCATTCCCATTGAAATTTATTATACAATCATGCCTTCACCCCTTCCTTTCAACACCCCTTATTGAAGATGAGCTTACTGTTTGTGTGTCTGGGCAGCACAAAAACCTTTCTAGGGGAGTGACCCCCACTCTCCAGTGTCATCTCTTTACTCATCTCAGCAAAGCCTGCTGGATTATGGGATCTGCTGCTGTTCTCTAGGAAAAGTTCATTGGCTGGGCTTGGTTTTTGAGCACAAGGTCTGGAGTGCTTGACACCTCATTAAGGACTGGGTGATTTCTGTGTCTTTGGTGACAGTGCAGTAAACAGAAAATCCTCAGCCTGGTTTGGGCTGCAGAGGTCTCTGTGGAGAAGGAGATGCAGTGGCTGAGTACTGATGACAGCAGGAATAAAGCAGGAATACTGATGAAAGCAGGAATAAGCTGCATCTTTTCTATACTTTATCAAGTAAAGCTGGCTTATAAAAAAGGGAAGGGTTTGGAAATTGCCTGACTTGACTGATTTATTCTTGTTGTGTATGATGCCTTAAGGCTATGTCTGTAAACACTGCCTTGTATCCATCACAGATGCTGCCAGCACCGGCCCATACAGCCAATAAATTCTGTAATGAACCTACAGTCCTACACATCCAGCTGCCACCTTGAGCTTCAGTAGCCCACTGCCCTTTAAACTACTAATTTCTGGGTGATGTTCAGATTTCTTGGGCCATGTGCAGCCTTTCAGCAAGTTTTTGGGGTTCAGGGTATGTCTCCAGTTCCCTTTGGGGGAGCTATGGCTCTGACCTGGAGTTTCCTCCCATTCTGTATAGACTCATCTCTCTTTGTGCTATTTCCAGATCTCTACTCTTGTCCTCTGGACTGCTCTTTTGTCCTGTTGGGACTGTATGGTAAATGGTGAAAGCAAGAAACATGGATATTTTGCTTATATTTAATATCAACAGTCTGGATTTCTTCTGCAGACTTAATAGATGTTAAGGTTTTGTAAATGTCTTTTTCTACCCATGTACTCCTGGTCATATTATATATAAATTTAATACCTTTAATTGCCGGATAAGCTAAAAAAGATTAGGAGTTGTCCTTGTTGGTGGGAACCCTGAAGATCCTGTTTGGATCTGAGCTTGTGATCCGAGTGTGGTAGGAGAAGATTTTTTGAGCTTTGAACAGGTGAGCAGCCCTATAACAACAGAAACTTCAACCTAACGCAGCCCTATAACAACAGAAACTTCAACCTAACAGAGCAGTAAAACAAATGGTACAGGAAAATTTTAACATGGCTTGATGACTGAACTATTCCATACTTGGACTAGTAGAGCAAACTATTTACTTTTTGTGTTTGTGCACTCCTTTGACTGACATTTACATCTCAGAGAAAAACAAGCTAAGTCTTAGAGAGACTTAGCTTGGAGAGAGATCTTGTAAGGCTGGTTTTGTTTGATGGTGGGTTTTGAGAATTTCCATGACATCAACATAAGTTTGCTTACAGGAAATGGAAAGAAAGCATGATTTTTGGTAAAAGAATTTAAAAATATCTGCCCTTTACAAAATGGAAATGCATCTGTGTGAGTCTCTGATGGCAGTGCCTTGCAGCTGAGGGAAGCACAGACAACTGGGTTTTTTTTGTTGTGTTTGTCAAGCCAGTCTCTCATGTGATGCTTTCTGAAACCTGCCAAATTCTCTCAAATCTTGGGTGGCCTGGGCCTGAAACAATAAGTGGCCCAATTTCCCATACTTTTACTATGTAACCACCAACATATTTTTATTCCTGATTAAATTTGGACAGCATTTATAGAAAATACCCTTCCCCTTGGAGAAAATGAATCAAAATGCCTTTTACTAATCCCTTTGAGCATATGAAGTTGAAGTTCTTAAGACAGAACTTGTACTGTAGGAATTTTCTAATCAATCATAACTAATCTGGAAGATAAGCTGAAAAAGCAATAGGGAAATTGGTCACTGTGTCAAAAAGCTTAAGCTAAATATTTTTCTGGATATTTCTCTGTGCTTCTTCACACATCCTTAATGGCTGCCAAGAGACCATAATAGAAAACAATGATTGAATAGTATCATTTCAGGAGCTGAAATTTTTTCTGTTGGAGTCTGTATTCATAGATTTGCTGAATATCACTGGACTGTATTTCAGAAGAGTTATTTTTGTTGGTTTGTTTTGTTTGTTTGTTTGTTTTTTGTTAAAGGTTATTGAAGGGGTTCTGAGAGCAGTTGTTGCACATTGTTGGAGCATTCATTTCTGTTTCTGATACTTTATAATAAAATTAGGTGAAGAATTAGGAAGGATGTCACTTGACATTGACAAGAGGAGGTATGCGTGAAACTGAACTGGAGTTTTCTTTTCCTTCCAATTAAATAATGAACTCATGGAGAGCTCTGCAATGTTGGAATTTCCCACAAGACAGGCCCTTGGGACTCTGACCACCCCAGTGAAGGGCTTGAATAGGATTTTGGCTGTTCATGGCATTGGGCAAATTGTGTTTAGTGTGCCTCTGGCACAGGTGGGGATGGAGCTGTGGGAGGGAGAGGGGACCTTCCCTGCAGGGCTTGGATTTCCCAACAGCTCCTGGTGGCTCCAGGCAGATGCTGAGCACTGCTGGGATCCCTCTGCTGAGCACAGTGCAAACTGAGGAGTAATCCTTGCTTATGTGGGCTGAGGGAGGGCAGCAAATCCTCTCACTGTGGTTTTATGAGCTCCTGACACACTCTGACAATGGTTTGAAATATGGAGCTGTGCATTGCAGCTATCCCACTGCCTGCCCCTGCAGTCAGCAGCAACAAGGTTTTATAGTGTGGATCAGTCTGTCAAAAATGGGGCTGGTGTCTCCCTGAAATATAGGGAATTTATCCATCATCTAATCAGAAATGGGAGTACTTGATTTGCATGCGTCTGTGTATGAAAACTCTTAGTGGTTTTGAGGAAGTGCTGATTTGTATTTAACTGCTCAGAAGCTAAATGAAATAAGCAGAGTGTAATTTTTAAAAATCAAATATGAAATAGTGAAGACTTGTTTTGAGTACTAGAAGTTGGCAACTAAATGCAGGAATGTGTTTCTGGCCCATTATCAGTTGACAGCATCCTTAAAAGCAATGGACACTTCTTAGAAAACCTATCAAATATGATTTTTTTTTTTCTTTTCTGCTCATAGTGTGCTAAGCTCTAGAAAAAGTCAAATTTGTGATATTCCTTCTAATGAGTCCAAACAATAGCTATTAGCTAGGAATTCAGCACACATCCTGACACTCAGAAGCAGCTCTGACTCAAGGCATGTGTCTGTTTATCCTGATGGTTATAATATCATATGTGGTAGATGCTGGCAAGGAACATCCCTTTACCCAAAAGCATTCAGCAGTGGTGAAAACACTTTTGTCAAGGCAGGCATAATTCTTTCCATATTTGTGCTTTAAAAAAAGCTCACTGATTATTTTTTATTTATGAATGTTGTCTCTGTGGCTGAAAATAACAAAGATGTTAACCATGAGCCACTGGTGACTGGTTTATATCATTGGTATCTAAACTTGCAGCACTGGGAATTACTCCTGATGACTTGTGAGACTGAGTGTGGTAGTGGGGCTACCTTAATGAAGGGTAGAATTTATTTGCTGACAATCTAGAGAGTTTCATGGAAAAATAAGTTATTTTCTTTATAGGAAAATGTAATGAATCCTCAACCAAATGTTCTTAAAGATGCCTTTTTGATGTTTAATGGGGGGAAAAATACAACCTTTCAAAGATTGCTGCTTTTTTTTATCTTTTTATTTTGAGACTCTTACCAAGCCAGCTCTGAGATCTGTTTTGTGAGGGATACTCTGAACGTGTGTCACAGACCTACCCAGACACGTTAATTTTTTGTGGTAACTCATAAATCAGGAGCTCAGTGCCAATGAACACCTATAGAAAACTGTGACCTGCTTGCATTGCTAGGTTCCCCCTATATTGCTGAAGCAGATAAGAAGTGATTCCTTACAGGCATCGTTCAAGGTAGCTGGAGGCATTTCTTGTACCCATTGTTACCAATGCAAAAAGATACAGGAGCACTGCAGCTTCTCCTGAGGATAAATGGCTTATCTGAGGAGATACCTTGTCCTACAAAAGAATTCCAGACAGCCAGCTGGAAGCACTAGTATTGCAATTCCATTCCTCTAGAAACAGCACTGGAGCAAGGTCATTAAAATCACTTTAAAAAGCATTTCAAATATAAATTGAAAGGACTGAATGTGAACAGAAGGGAATTATTTCCCCAGTGTTGTTTATTGTTAATTGATGTGAGTGTACTTCATACAGCTGGCACTTGGTGCTCAATTGCTGTGAAATATTCTTGAAGGGAAAAGAGAGAGTTTGATTGTGTGACATTCTTCTGTCTCAAAGAACAAGAAAAAGGATATTTGCACTCTGATATTTGCAAATACCAGCACACTGAAGGTTACACTGAACTCCAGGGGTTAAGAGCTTGGCACAGAAGGGGAAGGTGTCATTTTCATAAAGGAAGGGACAAACAGAGTTTGGAGTGGTTCAGAAGATCAGATATTTGATGAGCACTGATCATGGCAGAGCTAGAAGGTCATAAAGTATTTATTCCAGTAAACGTGATCCCTACGTAGAGAATTTAAATCTAATACTTTCAGTTTCACTGCCTGACCAAAGGGCAGGCCAAAGTAGGCTTGATATAAAGTGCAAAAGCTACATTCTACATGAACCTCAAATTTGCCATCAACTATGGGTACACCTCTTGCACAGCAAAGCACAGGTATCAAATCTCTTGGAAGCAAAGGAATTTAGGAGAGGAACTGGAGACTGGAAGTGTGAGAAACAGATGAGCTATGACTCCTGTTTTTGTATACTTCACACCCCCAGCTGTCCCCTGAGAAATTTTGTCATGCTGCTTCATCAATACTAACAATTGAGATGGCCTGAGGATATCAGGGGGTAGGGAGCCCAGAAGGAAATGCAGGGAAAAACATACAGCACAGAGGCTTCTGTCCTGGCTCTTTAAAAAAAAAAAATTAATACTTAATTTCTTTTACTTAAATGAAGCTGTTGCAGGAAATTGCCTCTGAGGGGACATAACCCAAAGCACTTCACAGAAAGCTGGGTGTGTCTAGATTTGGAGAGGATGGACTGAATATTTGGCAAAACCCCACCAGCTCTCTTTCCATGTGAGAGGGGACAAGGAAAGTTATTCCACTATGTCCACTATTGCACTAAACGCTGCATCTTTAGAGAAACTCCCTTGGGGGTTCATACTTTCCTAGGATTGCCGGCACGGAGCTGTCCCTTACCTGTAGGATGTGGAAATGTGGGAAAAAGAATTTAGGTTCTCCATAGGTGTGCAGTGTGACCTAGACTGGTTAGAGCCCTTTGAGTCTGGAGGAGATGCAAGAAAATATATGACAATAAAATAAAGTGTGAGCTGGCTGTGAAGTGGTGACTGTATTCATGCTGCTCCCCTCAGGCAGTGATAAAACAGGGACAGTAATAAATTCAGTGTTTGAAGCAAATACTGGCAGAATCAGGTATTCCTGCCAGCAGCTACCTCTACTTCATTTTGTTGAGTGAGCACAGCCTGCAGTTTTTGAGGTGCTTTTCTCTCTCCGTGGCTTGCCATCCTTAGAGAAGTGGCCATGGAGAAGCAGTGCAAGTTGTGAATTCTGTTACAGCAGGCAGAGCTGCACAGGAGATCTAAATGAAGATCCTAAGTGTTGTATGCAAACGTGGGCATGTGTGAAAGTTGTATTTTTCATTTGAGTTCAAGTTAATGACCTTACCCCCACCTCTGCTCATTGCCTGAGCCAGGATGCTGAAGCTGAATGGGTCATTAGCATCAGAGCACCAAGGGGCCTGGTTCTCACATTGCTGAGACAATAGGAGATGTCAGGGAATACTGATTTGATTAGGCTGATACTTGGTGTAGCCTGCTCTAAGTGAGGTGAGAATCAAGGCCAAGGAGCATGCCTCACCCTCAAAATGCCCGTTCCAGCAGCTGTGTAATTTGTAAGCTGGTTGCAAAAGCAGATGATGGCACCATCTCTTCTGCCTGGAAAACAATACTCGAATTGAAGCCAAATTTACATGGAGGAGTGTGTACTGTGTAATCATTCTGGGCAAACGCACTGATTTTTCTCAAAATAAGGCAAATAGAGTCAGTGTGTAAATTTTTTGAGCATTGCTACTTGCATTGTGTGTGTTTTTTCCTGAGTGGCTTTGGAAAATGATACACATCTGCTGTTCTTAGTTTCTACCTGCTGTGAGAAGCAGGCATGTCTTTTAAAAAAGTGATTCCTGAGAGCAGAGTTCCCTTATGTGTTCACCCGCAGAAAAAGTGTGTAAAATTCCCACTTTTGGAAGCAATGAAGAAGAGCTCTTTTTTTGCTTTTCTGCTAGTGAGTGTAGGTGCTGTGAAGTCTCTGTTCTTTGGGGGGCACTGTGTACTAATAGCTAGTGTTAGTTTTGCAGTGGAAAAGTAAAGTGCAGGTATTCTGTTTTCTTTGGAATATGAGCCACTGTGTTGTTTGTTTTGCTTTTTAGTATGGTAAAGTCACTGTGTCCATGATTAATTATTTCTTGTGGGTAAGATATCTTTTTCTAGCGGGTTTTTGGATGATTTTTTTTTGTTTTGTTTTGATCTTTTACCGTGTATAAATGTGCTTTGCATGTATTTAGTTGTCTAAGCTCAGGGAAATAAAATATCTCACCTAGCAGAAATGGGTGGATATACCACACCAAAATAAATGGCAAAGAGGTATAATAATATGCCAAATTTTTAATTACTTTAATCCAAGGTGAGGAAGTTTTTCTCGTGGAAACACTTGGCTAAATCCTACTCTTAGGGTGCTAGGTAAGTTTTTTCCCTGTAGCCTGGAGGTCTTTCTTTCCTAATACCTTTGGGAAAGCTGAAAACTGGTATCATCCTCTGCCCTGCATTCCTTGCTTGGTTTTCATGAACTAATGCACAACATGCTTTTTGATTCCTGCACCTTAAACAGGATCCATTGTTTATTCATTAGCACTGTGAAGAATTGTGTTTCTTTCCAGGTAGAAGCAGAGCACAGTCCTTGCCATTCATGGGAGGTTTGGGGCACTTGGACTGAGAGGATTGGTGCCCTGGGTATGTGCTAAAAATTCATGGTGGGAAAAGCTCCTTGCACGGCTCTGGCTCTTCCACTGTATATGAACGAGTCCTAGGCAGACTGAGGCTGGAATTTGTGTTAGGAAATTGTTACTGGGTCTAAGCAGCGCTAGTTTGTTTTTTTTTTTTTGTTTTTTTTTTTGGCTGACTGACACTGTACTGCACACAGCCCCACGTTTGAAGAGATGCTCGTATTTCTCTGCTCTCTTTTGTGGTTGCTTTTACACCCTCTTTGAGCGTGCTGGTGGCTTTGAAGTCCTATGGATCGTGCTGTTTCAGGCCAAAAGATACTGCCTGAAGCAGCATGTGTAAAATTTTCCTAAAAAGTTACCTCTGCCTGTCTAACATGGAAGCAGCTTGTCTGTGCCCAGGAGGTAATTACGAGGATGATCAAACCTGCTCGTGGTGTGTGGGCTTCTCCCTCATGGGCTCAGCAGCAATCCCCCAGACAGAGCTGCCAGCTGGGTGGCTGGCTCACAAATGCCAGCTAGCTCACCTTGGTGTCAGAGGGGCACAGCTGTGAGCTCAGCACCTGGCGTGTGAGAAGGGATTTCAGATGAGCTGTGCAAATGGCAGAGCCACAGCATCATTTAGAAAGCGTCTGCTGGGGTGGGACAAACCAGAACTGGGCTCTCTTTGTGCTGTGAGGGGGTTTGAGAAAATATGCAGAGCCCAAACCACGCTCTCTGGCGTGAGCAGAGGAGGTGTGAGCCAGCCTGGGGTGCACAGCACATCTTCTGCTCCTCAAAGGAGGGGAAAAGCAAAGTCTGCTGGCCAGCCCAAGGGTGAGCTGGTGAACCATCTCCTCTGCTGCTGGCTTCTCTCTGGGTGTGCTCCTAATCCTGGGGGCCAGGGGAGGTTTAGCCCTCCTTCCTTCCTTCCTTCCACCCAAGCAAGTGACACAGGTGTCACCTACCCTGGTACAGGCAACAAGGCCTCCTTAAATCTGGTTGTGAGAAGACAGGTTTGTAGGGATAGTGCAGAAGAAAACCTTTCCCAATGAATTACAGCTGTACTGATGGCTGAGGAGTGCAGACATCCTTGCCTGCCCAATGAGGGTGCGTGTTACACAGGTGTGGGTTAAGTAGCTGAGAGTGAGTTGGAGCTTGAGACCCAGAGTGTGCTGCAGTTTGGGATGGAGGGAGGCTGCTGGCTGTGCTGTGAGGATGAAGGGACACGTGCTCATGCAAGGAGCAGACAAGGTAAGAAATGCTCTGTGAGGGACAGACAGGGTTGGGTGGCTGGGAAAGGGACAGGTTGGGGTTGGCCAGTCATGCAGAAGAGAGAAGGAAACTGGCAGAGAGAAGAGAAGGAGTCAGTGCTGTGTGGGACTGCCTATAAGAAAAGTAGTCAGAGTTGATTGAGAGAAGTTCATTGAAAGAAGGCATGGAAAGTTTTTAATAAAGGACTGGTGATTATGCCAGTCATGCCTTGACATAATTACTACATCTGGTTAGCCTGGATATCTTGTGTAATCTCAAAAAAGCCCCCCCCAACTTTGATGGTGAAGGTCCACTTAGCACATACATTCTGAAAGGGCTGAAAGTGAAGGATGATCCAGCTGAACCTGGATTTTCAGGGGCTGAGTGCTCCAATATGTAGTGAGGAGCAAAATAAGTTTGTTCAGTGTTGCCAGGGAAGGGAATCCTCTCTCTCCTCTCAAGACATGGCCCTCTTTTAGTGCCCTAGAGAGTTTACAGGGTAGGGCCAAGGCTCTGCCCCAGCCATGCGTCCCCAGGGATGTATTTTCTATATCTGTATTTTGTTAAGACTCCTTACCATCCCTGTTGTGCTCAGAGACAAAGGATGGCAGACTTTTCACAGTAAAATGTTGCACTGCACGGGTGTGAAGAGTGCTGTGAAGGGAGCCCAAACCTGCTGGCTGGGTCCGAGGGGATCTGCTGGGCTGAGAGCTGTGCTCAGGTCCTGCCTCTCTGTGTCAGCCTCTGGGCTGGGGAATGGGCCTGGCTATTGCAGCCCTTGCTGCTGGGATTCTCCAAAGCAGGGCTTTGGTCACCCGGGCTGAACGTGGAGCATCTGTTCTACTTGCAGGAGAGAAGCTCCTTTCTAAAGATTTCTGTGAGCATTGGGACAGTCTGACCTACTGTTAGCTGTGAGGACAACAAGAAAATGTCAATTTTGGGGTGAGAAGAGCCAGTTTGGTACAGATGGGAGGAACAGCTTTTCCTGTGCTGTGAGGCTCTTTATGCATCTTGCTGTGCTGTGGGAATGTGCAGGTGTGGGCTGGTTCAGGATGTGTCTCTGGAATGGCAGCTGGAGACATTGCAGTGACAGTGGTGGGACAGTGCTGCTCACCTGTACCATGTCAAATAAAAATAATTCTGGGCAAGTTCAATAATAGATATGGCTTCATTTTGAAAAGCAACAGGTTGTCCCTCCATAAAAGCCCCAAAGGCTCTGTCCAAGCAGGGATCATGGCTCTGCAGTCACAGCAGCTTTGGGAAGGCATTCTGAGGCTGGACCAGCAATAACCCAAGTGGACCCCCTGGTCACCACTGCCTGCTGAGCCTCCAGGGCTTGGTGGTGCCAAAATGCAGATGGTTCAGAGTGTGTACACAGCAAGCAGGGGGATGATTTACACTGCATTTCTAGACCATAGGTTTACCTCAGCTTTAGACTGCACTTTTTGCAGGAAAAATTGATAAACCTGTGAGAGCCCTAGTCTCGACAGAGATTTCCAGGTACTTCTAACATGCTTCTTGAGGGGGAAAACTGCAGGCTGAGGTCTCCCAGAATGCACCAACAACCCAAAATGTGTAAGTGCTTTGACTCTTATCACAAGCAGTCCCACCCTTGCCCTGTGTTATCAAACTTTAGAGCTTAGCAATGAGCACTTGCAGGGCCCTTCCTTACTGTGATAACTTATTGATATTAAAATTGTACTTTATTCAGGGGTTTAATTTCTGCACATACTATTTTTCCCCCCTATGTCTTAGATTGGCAGTCATAAACCAGGATTTGGGTTATTCCAGTCCCAGAAATAGTTTTAGGTCTGGGCTGTGACACAAAGCAAAGGGGGGGGGTGTGGCTAGAGTGGCAGGCCTGGTGGCTAGGGCGAGGGCTGCCATGGGAGTTCTCTAAATTGTCACAACTGTGGATTTAGGCATGTTGTAACTATTTACAGCAGGCATTTACAGGTTGCTCTTATCATAGGATGGAGAGGGGCACTCAGCACAATTTAACTCTGCATTCTTCAAAGCTCAGGTTTCCAGCAGCATCTCCAGGAAAACTGTGGGATCTGTGACAGTTTATTGGCCCCAAACCTTCAAGTCACATTATTCTGAAGTTCCTCTCAATTCAACTGAGCAAGAAGGATGCGAACTTTACTTTTCATGATGTAATTTCTCCAAAGCAAAATGGTTTTTTTGGTGGAATTTTGGTGGAAAGGTGACTTGGAACATAGAGTGGGGAATGCTTTGGCAAGGGACTTTTTTTGACAAAGTCATGGTAAGAAAAAAAAGCTAAAATATCCCAGTTGCTTCCAGCTTTAGGTAGTGTCTCCCTTCTAGCTGCCCTGTTGCAGTGGATACTGAGATTGCAGGGATTGATGGCCATGCTGGAATGAGAACCTGAGGGTACTTCTGACCTTCAGTTTTCTCTTTTGAGGGGCCACATCCCTTAATGCTGCTTTTCTCTTAGCCTGGATTCTTCACAGTTTTCCAAAAATCTAGGGGATGTTAAGATCCAGCAGAGATTTTTAATTCCTTCCTAAATAATGTCACTACCTCTTTTTATTTGGTTGTGGATACATAGGCTGATAATTTCTCTAGTTAATGGAATGACTGAGAACGAGGATTTTCTTCTCTCTTTTCTAGTAAAGGCAGCAAAGCCAAGTTACATATATGCTGTAGGTATTGCTTTTAACATTTAAAACTGTTGTAGCCACATCATGGCAGCTGTCTGGCGTTAGAAGAATTTTCCAAGGGGTTGTTAAAGTGAAGGAAAAAAGTGCCTTCAAAAAACAAACACTACTTTTTGCTTCATATAATAAAGCAGTGAAACTTAAAATGGCGCTAAGAATAATTACGATTTCTTGCTGTAAATCTGCATAGATTTGTCTCTCTTTGAATTTTTTTTATGCTATAAGGATTAGTTTACTGTCTGTGGACTAGATCCTTCTTGCATTACACATGTGACTAAATCTGTGGGGCCCATTTGCCAGAAAAAAGGACCCAGAAAGGCATTAATATAGTTTAGCCCATTCAGCTGCAAAGTCATCTTACACATAGTTTACCCCTAGCTGGTTTAGTGTATGTTACTGTCAAGTATGAATGTGCAGAACATCTCCTGGTCTGGAATCTCATTGCCTTGGAGCACTCAGTTCTGTTCTAAACCAGCCTTTCTCAGTGACTGGTACATGTGCATGTTGGGATCTCTGTATTGTTTTCTAGGCAATAATTTTCGTCTTTATTTTCACACCTTATGTAGTTTGTATGTTTCCATGATCAGTCTTTATCTGTTTGTCCATTTTTGAAGATACCTGCATGATTTGTGAAGTTATCAGCAGTGTGCGATTATTAAAGCAAAACAAAGATAAAAATTAATCTAGATTTACTTTATTGATAATATTCAAAGGCAGTGCAAATATAGGTCATATTAAGGAGATGTATTTTTATAGTAAATGAACCAAGTTTAATGTCTAGAAGAATAGCTGTACTAGCTATAAACTAAACCTGTGTATCCAACTAGCCCAGCTTGCCATGGATCATCATCAAAGTTTCAAATATCTTTAAAAGTTATTTTTCAGAACATGGCTATTCTATCTGTAGCCTCTGTTGTACTGTTTGAAATGGAATCAGGCTGTAAAGCCTGCCAACTCATCTTTCATGTGCCTTTCCCACTGGTGTCTCTCTTTCTACAGATTCAAGCTTGCACAGCAGAGCGTTTCTGTTGCCTTTTACATGTGGTCCTCGTTAAAAGAAAATACAATGAAGTTTAGCCGTGGTGAAATTATTTATTTGATTTTCTTAAAAAAAAACCCACCAAAAAACCAAAGAGTAAATATGTTTACTGTATCCCTTTCCATCCAGAGCATTTCCTTTTTTTATCCCCGTTTCTGTTCAACAAGACAGCCTCTTTCTCCAAGATTAACATTTCTTATGATTGTTCCTGACAGAGGATTTACTTTCAGAGGCCCTGCTAAGGATAACCAAAAAAGGGCATGCAGCAAGACAGTCCTGGCAGCCCGCACGAATTTTCGGAGGCTTTTTAGGTCTCGGTTTTTGTGATGAGTGGCTTCCTGAGCATGCCTGGGGAATGACAGGCATCCCCGCAGGCAGGCTGAGCCCACCTTGCCTGCGCTCGGCCATTGGCTGCCCGGCGGGATAAATGCAGGACAATGCATTCCTGCCCATTGTAAACATCAGGGAGATGTGTTCGCTCAGCATCGGCTTTTTGGGAGGGGCCAAGGGAAAGCTGCGCTTTTATTGAATAGGGCTGCGTGTGCGAGGCTGCTGCGCCTTTCCCTGCTGCCCGAGCAGTTATTATTCATTTCCTTCCTAGTAGCTGAAAACTTTGCAGCCAGAGGTAAGGAAGGGCTTTACGGGATCTGTTTGTTTGGGAGCGAGCTGTCGGAGACTGTTTTTGCTCTCCTCCTCTTTCTCTATGCCCTGCTCCTTTCCAGATGTTCGCGGTGAAACTAAGGGAGGTTTTGGGTGGAAGGGGGATGTGTGTTAGATCACCCCAATGAGGAGATGCTGGGCAGGATCTGTGCTGGTCCCACCACTCCATCTTTCATCCTAACCTTTCTTTTCTTCCTCCCACTTTTTTCCTTTTATTTTTTAATTTTTTTTTCATACTTTTTAGTATGTTACGGTCCGCTGAATTGCCTTTTTTTTTTTTTTTTTTTTTTTTTAAATTTTTCAATTTAATAATTGGACTTTCAGGGCAGCCCAGTGGTCGGGGTGTAACTGATACAGTAAAGCTCTGGTTGGTGTAAGTGATCTGATACTCGCTGCAGCAGATGTCCCTCATGGCAGCTTTTCACACAAGTATTGTTGACAATAGATGGCATTAGATTTTGTTTTCAGCCTCCAACATGCGCCTTGCCAGAATGTTTCTTGTGAAGTTGTCTTTCCTGTTAAAAGGGAGATTAAAAAAATGTGCTTGGGTGGGACTGGAGCTCTTGGAAGTCTGGGTCTGTGTTTGTCAGAGTGCAGCTCTTTCCCAGCTCCTCTGGCATGTTGGGACAGTGGGAAAGCATTGTGCAAGGCTGGCTGCTGATAGCATGGTGTTCTGCATAGCAGGGAATTTCTCAGGGAAAGGGCTGGGAAAACGAAGGGAGGGAGGAAGTCAGCTGCAGATGAATGCTTGGTAGCTGCAGACACTGACCAAGCTGCTAAACTCTGGCCAGACCTGCAGGGATAGACTAGATTTGTCTCATATGTCAAATGTTGTTTGGAAGAATGAGAACATAACTGTTTTAAAATTACTTTTTTTATAGAGTATTTGTTTTCAAGGGAGAATTTCTTCTCAGAGTATGCAGTTTTTGTACAATTTTGCCTGAGAAGGCTTCCCCTGCTAAAAGGCAGACAGGAGAATAATTTGGGAAAATAACACATTCCCTCCTTGGCAGCAGCTCAAAGAAAATAAAGAGGCAGAGTGGGATTTTTTTCTAAGAACCATGTATTTATTATAATTTGTCTATTTTAGATACCATACTGTGAATGACTATGTTTGTATGATTTGCCATTGGAGAGCCCTCAGACTCTGCCCCTATTCTTTTTCTGTCTCATTAAATGTAGCAGTAAGCCCTCATCTGCAGCAACTCTCATCTTCTTCTCCTGCCATCTAGACAGGGTGGGACCCTGAAACTACACACACCAAAATCAATGGATTGGACTCTTTTAACATAAATTACTAACGGAACAAAACTTTTATTTTTATTTAGAGCTGCATTTGCTCTATTAAATTGCCTATAAGATAAAGCAGGGCAGAACTTTTCTCAATATGTTTGAAGAAGTGATAGGTCTGCCTTTTTTGGAGAAACTGCTTTGATATGCAGAGTTTATTAAGACTGCCTATGTTAATGCAGACTCTAAATTGTGGTGGGAGGGAAGAAATACCAGATGAGATGTCTGCAAACAAGAGACTCAATTGGAATAATTTGTTTTTCCTGAGAACTCCTCTTTGTTGCCATTTGCAATACAAGAGGATCAATTCCACAGCCTTCATTCACAGGATTAGTCCTGGTGAAATCAATACCATCATTAATGGATGCAGGGTCTGATGCAAGGGGAGTCCTGTGTGCTCTGGATACACCTTGATGGTGAGTGATGTAAGCAGGTTTTAGGAGAATGAGGGATTTTCTACAACGAGAATGAGGGATTTTCTACAACTGCTTCTTGATGTACTCACAGCAGCCTGAGAGAGGGGTCACTTCCCTTGTGCTTTCATTTCTTGTTCAGCACTGATACACACAATGCAATAATGACACTGCAAGATAGGTGATTTGAAAGGGAAGTGGGGAAGGGTGTAAGTTCCTCTGGCTGGCATTACAGAGGAAATTGAAGTGCATTTAGATGGGAAGGTATTTTATTGGTCTCATTCATGGGGGCACATGTGACACAGAGCATCTGTTCAGTCCCATCCAGGATTAGGGTGCAGTGCTGCTTGTTCCACGTGGGGAAGGCTTTTCTCATGGCTGCCTGCTAGGAGGTGGCTTCTGTCCCATGAAGATGCCAGGGAGGATCCATCAGGAGCCTGACTGGAAGTCCTCCTTGTTTCACACTTCCTTTTGCACAGCTGGACCAGCCCTGCCTGTGGGGGTGATCTTTTTGTTGCAGAAAAGTGAGAGCCTGCAGGACTTCCTTCCTGCAAGACAAACAGAACTTGAGTGATCTGGGGCTGTGGAAAACACTCTGATTTCTCAGGAGCTGCTTACATGAGACCTATTCTTGTGGGCTGCCTGAGTTGTACTTTGTATTCAAGATCAGTGGAGTTCTTAACCCCTGTCTGCCAAGGATGCAGCTTGGAACATTTGATCCCAGTGTGTGAGCAAAGAGGGACAGGAAACCATATATGCCTAAGAATGAGAGGGCCAAGAGATCATAACTGTCCATCTGCAGGGCTGCTCTGGCCTCTCCTGGCTATGGCAGAAAGCACCAAAAAAGGTAAGAGGGCAGAAGGGGAAGTGCAGTCCTCGGTTGCCTTTGAGAGGAGCTTTATAGGGAGTTTGCAGGATTGGGCTCCAGGTGTACAAAGCCTGAGGCACACAGGCCTGTGACTGCAAAGAATGGGAGCCTGCCTTCAAAGAGAGCTTTCATTCTTTAAAAATTGTCTCCTCTCAGTAACTACCCCCTGGCAGCTTGTAATGAGAAGGGTGCTGCCTCGCTGCTTTGGGGAAGGTGCGTGTGCAGGGGATGGTTTGCTGGCTTTGAGCAGAGCTGCTGAGTGGTGAAATGGGTGAGGACAGATTTGGGGGCAGCTGGACTGGTAGGAAGTCACCTCCCTTATGTGCAGGCATCTCCTCTTGAGGTGCTGTTCTTGCTTGGAAGGTGTAGCTGCTGCTTGTCAAGGGTTTGGCGAAGGCTGAAATTTGACTCAGAGGCATTTGAAGGTCATATTAGATCTGACCTCTCTGGATGAAACACCCAGGTCACAGGACAGTTGAGCTATATAACACTTTTTTTTTCTTTCCTGATGCTTTTGTACATAACCCAGCAGGGAAGGACGCTCAGTACTCTGTAATTTGGGATCCCTCCCACCCCCGGAGGAGCTTGCTGCTAAATTTCTTGAAACAGATTTGACCAACCCAAAAGGTTAGAGAATGTAACACTGTTCCTTAGCTGGTGTGTTAGCTGTGTGCTTTATATCCTGAATTACAGGAGTGCTCCTTTTCATGCATTTTTTCTTTGGAACCACCACCAAAAACTGATGTCTCTTTCCCTCTTCCTGCCCCTCAAGAGGGGGAAATTCTGTCCATGAAGCATAGGGGCACCTCCTGGTCAGAAAAATCTTACCTACAGCAGTGTTTATGGGTTGAAGCCAGGAAGAATTGCTTGTGGGGATTGTCCTGTTGGCTTGCAGTGAAGGCGGGACCAAATAGCTGAGGAAGCAGGTGAAAGAAAGGGAAAAAACCAGCAATGTCTTAAGCCACTGGAGTAGTTTCTCCTTTGAATTTTTTTCCTGTGGTCATAAATACCTGGTGAGTCACTTAATGGACCTGTGTCTGTTTCTCTATCTCCAAGTAAAGGATAATGTGTACCTTTCTGTGTTTAGCCCATGGGTCTGCGGGGGCTTAGTTCATTAGTGTTTAGAAAGAACTTGCAATACCAAAATGCCAACTTTAGGCACTGGCTAAAACCTTATTTTTTACTGATTTCCCAGATCTTTTTAGACTTATTTTCATGGTGTGTTCACACAGATTACGGGTATAATACCATTGAAGCCCAGGGAATGTGGTGAAAGTGGCAGGGGTGACACTGCTGTCATGTCTAGAGGGCATTTCCTGTGTGCTGGAAGATGGAATTGTTTGTGCTGCATCTGGACAGCTGTGAAGCTGTCATGTGAGTTCCAAAAATGCACAAAGGCAGCTTTTGCTTACAGATCCACCATAGTGTCATAAGCTTGGAAGCAAAACTACTCAGCAAGCTGCTGGACCTTATCTACTTGCTCAGTCTCATGTTGATGAGAGAAGTTGAAATTTTAACCCCTGGGGGCAGGCCAAGCTGCAGTGGGGAAAATATTAGGAAAAGATTTCAGGGCAATGGAAACATGACATGTTTCCACACCCTCTTGTGTATACAGAATACAAATAAAGAGCATTTTCCCTTCAGACTTGCTGTGGAGGGCGTGAAGCAAAGTGGAACCCACCCTTTTGCACATTTTCTGGTTTATGTCCTTAAATGGAAGGAAAAAAAAAAGAAATCTTTGGAATTTAGCTCATAGAAGGGTTATAAATAGATTGTGGAGATAAAGTTTTGCTGTAAATGCTCTGGTTTGGGATCTATTCAGAAGGCTGACAAATACAAAGTGGAAAGTATTGCTAAATGCAGGAAGGCAGTGTCCCTGCACATCCATGCATGTGTGACCTTCCCAACCTTCCCTGAAGCATGTGGACACCTAAGGGCCATGGAAATCACTGTGTTCCTTCTAGAAGTTAAATAACTTGGGCAGAGGAAGAACTAGTGTTCATGATTCTAAAATGGCTCAGGGAGCCTGGACCTGTGTCAGCAATGCAAACAGATTTGTGTCCTTGTCCAAAGGAGCTGCCTTTGCCTGGGGGGAGGCAGAGCAGGGCTCTCATCCAGGAGAGCAGGAGCAGCAGTCCCTGCTCCTTCAGAAGTCAAGGTTCGATCCTGCAGCCTTGTGCCCCTTGGATCCCACTCATCTTCAAAGGCAGCTCTGCCCAAATGAAGCAGTCTGTGATCAGGCCATTGTTTGTTTCTTATTTGCAAGGCTTTGATGTTCTGTCTTGTCTTTCTGACTGCCACAGGGCATGTTTCTACCCTTTTCCCACTTCATTATTTTCTTTGACAGGGAGCTCTCTAATGGTGAAATGGCCCTCACTTGATTTTTTTTTTTTTGCCCCTTGAGCCACAAAGTTCTCCCTGGTAAAATCTTTCATCCCAGAAGCACAAAGGCATGACCTTCTATAATACCTCTCAATTTCAGAGGACCTAGCAGTGCTAGTGTGACAGCCCAGACCATTGCTTTCTGGTATCAGCTGCTGTACTGAGGACCATTTCTGCTCAGCTGCAGATGGAGGAGGCAAAAAGGACTTTATCTGCACCTTCCTAATGACCTCATGATAACCTCATTTCTCAGCAATTTCAGCAGTCATTGAGCTGGGGAGAATTTGGCTTGGCTGTGACCTAGTTAAAACTCATGGGTTTGGAAAAGGAATTCCAAGAGCTTGGCTACCAACGTTTGGAAATAGGAGTGGGTTGGAGAAGTGTTTGGTCAGCTCTCCTTTAGCTGCACAGCTTAACCTGCAGGATGCCTCTATTAGCATCACTTGGGGTCTAGAGAGGAGAGAGGTTTTGCTGCTTTGTTTGGCTTTGGGAGCAGCATATCCCCATGTGCAGAGCCACACCCCTGCTATGAAAATGAGGAGTTTCGTTCAGATGTCTGATAAGCCACAGCTGTTGCTTTGCCACTTCAAACAGAACTGGGATTATAAAGACTCAAGTGCAGCATTTTAATTGCTGTAAATATGAGCAAGAGCGTTTAGGCAACCCAGATGATACAGAGCCAAGCATTTCTGTGGCTAATGTATATTCTACTGACAAAAGCAGGCCAGCTGAGAATTTCCCTACTGCTGTCTCAGTAATTTAAAACACCACTTATCTCTTTTCTGCTGCATTGCTGAAGATGAGGAGGGAGAACTGGGCATTAGCTGGCCTGAATCTGAACTTCATTTCAGTAGCTGTGCTGGGGTACATTTAGTGATGTAAATGATATTGAGAGTTTTTTTTAAAAATAGACATTGGATCTAGTCTGTTTGATTTCCTTGAGTTAGAGGAATTCAGAATTCCCAAAAGCTGCTTGCTATCAAGAAACTAACCCTTTTTGTTTGATTTTCTACACATCCCCTGAAGGACAACGATAGTGGGAAATTGGGTCAAAATCCCAGTAACAAGCATTCACTGGGAAATGATATTTTGTACAAGAGAGGGCACTGCAAACCCAGGAAGCCAGGAAAATTCCATTGCTCCATGGTGATTAAAAAGCCCTGCCATATATAGGAAAGGTCTGAACTTCATTCACTCCAACCACAACAGTAAATGGCTTATTCACGGGGCACAATATGCAATCAAGGAACATACTGTCAATAAAAAGGAAAAGCAGAGACTTTTGTACATAGTCTCTGCTTGGAGTTTTCTGTGCTTTGTGTTACTAGAAGCTCTGTGAGCAGTTTTTTCTTGCTCCTTTATTTAGATCTCTGTAAACTTCAGTCAGTTTTGTTGGCTACTAACCCTCCTTCTAAAACCAGACACACCAGTCTATTTCCTCTCCCCTCCCCATACAACCCAAACAAGAAAATAACATTTCCTTGACTAGTGCATGTATAAATGTAGTTCCTTGGTCTTCAGTGCATCTAGTGTGCATTTATGTGACTAAAAACTGGGATTAGTGGACAAAATCTCATTCTCACCAGGTATAAAGCACTACCTTTAAGAGAAGCAATGATTAAATGCCAGTTTGTCAGGGATGGGGAGTGAAGCACATGTGTGTGTGTGTGTGTGTGTGTACAACAGGGATGAGTTTTGGGGGGAGCAGTGTGCTTTGGGTGGGAATTGCAGAAGGGGTTCCCAGTGCTCCATGTAGCTCTCAGGGATTTTGTTTCCATCCCAGCAGTGTCTAGGTAGTGAAACTCTACACAGACAGCACTGAGATGCAAAGTCATTGGAGCACAGTCGTGTTTACATTCTTGCTTTTCAGTTTATTTTGTTTGGGGATTGGTCTTCTCTGCCATCAATATCGTGGGGATAAAGCAGTTGGTGTGGTTGGATTTTATTTCACATAGAGGAAGTTTAAATGCAACAACAGAGCAGCAAGATGTACTTTGCTTGATGGAAGTTTTCTGGAGTTTTTGTTGTTCGCTTTGCATTGAGCACCTCAGAAACACGTTGTTTGTATCATATTTGAAAGTTTAGAGATTCTCTGATATCTCCTATGTAATTTTGCTGAAAACCCACATCTTTGTGGCCAGGAGGGCTGATGGATCCATTGGATTTCCCCTCATTGCACAGCACGCTCGTGTCTGACATGGGTGTTACAGTCACCACAGGACAGGTTGCCTGGGTTTAAAACCCGCAAATACTTTTCACCTTTGGCCAGCAGTGCTTCTGAGGTGGTGGCACTTGACCATTATCACAAAGTCATGCTAAGACATGCCCACTGAGGAGCTCTAATGTGGCCAAAAGCAGCACAGTCAAGTTGGGACTGTTGCGTAATGCAGTAGTAGCACATGAATGATTCTGTTTTCCATCTCTTGGAAAAGGATAGGGGCTAGCCAATTTGGAGACCAAAATAACTACTTATCTAATCTCATTCATAGTTTTCATTTAGGATTTGGATTGTGAGAAACTCTGCCTTATATCAGCTTTTTAAATGGCATCTGGTGCCTTTCGAAAAAGTCCCTTGAGTAATAATCACATTGAATGCAATAAGTGTTATTGTATGGGCAAAAATGCTTTTAATTTCTTCTATTTTTACTGTCTCCGTAATTCCAAAGGGAGACTGCTTTGTTTTGCTTTTACCTCTTAAAAGAGGAAAGTGTAAATAATGCCTGTTTGGGTGTAATTTTCCCTTTGGTTTTCACCTCCTCTGAATGATTTGTGACCTAGCTCAGTGTTTGTGCAATCTCGTTCTGGCTACTTGTAGAGAAGCTTTGCAGGAGCTCGTGGTGTTGAACTCTGCTGCTCTACACTGTCCCCATGGTCTGTAAAGATGTTTATTGCTTCACTTGTCAAACCAAAAACTACTTTGTCATTCTTGTGCCATCTGCTCTAGTAGTGACCTAATTGCTTTTCCAAAACAGGCAATTTATTTTGTCTTATTTTGCTTTTTTCCCCCCTTTGTTCACTATCATCTGTAAATAGATGTGAGCTCCTTTCTTGGAGTCAATGTACAGCAAACTTAATATTAACAAGTGTAGAGGGAGTAATGGTGTGTTTGTCTTCTGTGTCACAGTATCTGATAAAGATCAGTTCATCTTAGTGAAAAATGAAAGGAATTTACTGTACGTGTAGGAAATATGTTTTGTTATAAATGAATGGATTGAAGTGGTGACAGGCTATGAGTCTGACTTATATGACAAAATACAGTTATACACTTCTGAAAGCCTGGAGACTGGTGTGATGAACTGGAAAAAACATTATAATCTGAGCACGTTATTTCTGTCTCTCCTGTGATCCTCCAAGGCAATAGAAAGTCACTAATGGAAAGGCTGTTGGCATTAGCAGGCATAGAACTGGTCTCATTGGTCCTGGTTCCATGCTTACAGACCTCTGAGGCTCAATTTAAGTAGGTACACTCAGTGTGTCCCAATTTAGAATTAAATACCAGAAGCTATAGGTGTAAAAAGCCCCCATAACCAACACCAATTTTTCCCCAGAAAACTGAAAAGCTGGGAAAGCCATATATAGGTCATCTTGTCCCTATCCTGGAGGCAGTGTAGGATAATTCCCAAAAGTGCATTCACACATGTTTTGTCCATAAACACCTCTGTTTATTAACAAAATGCAATAAACTGTCATTTTTTTTTTTTTCAGTGAGGATTGGGATAGTTTGCTGCACTTTCTAGATTTTTAGCAAGGGGAAATAGCTATCATTCTAAAATGTGTTTCTTGGCCCATGGATATTGCTCATGTGAATTCATGCAAAAACAAACCCAAAAACCCTAATGAATGGAAACTTGTAGAAGAGTTACCAGCAGCTGGTTTTGTTATGGACCATGGCTCTGACATGATCTCACACACGTTTAAGACAAGTGTTACCTCACTGGCTTCAGTGGAAATGCTTTTCATTTGCAAGGGAGTAAATGAAGCCAAAATCAGACAGAGACCTAGGGAGACTCTCTGGGAGAGGGTTTTAGTCTGGGAAATGTGCTTTAAATACGTATAAAATATATGGGCATATTTGCACACTGCAGTAAATGTGTCAGGCCACCTGAGAGAAAGCAGCCAAATTCTGCTTTGAGTAGCACCTGTGTAAATCCAAAATGGACTGCAGGAAAAATGTGCCAGGGCAGACCAAAGAAGCATCTAATTTTCCTAGAGTGCATTTTTCTTAGTGGGTTCCTTAGGTTTCCTTGATTAGATGGCTAGAAAATGCAGCAAAATTAGACTGTTCTCAGGGAGCTTCATACTTTTGGCTCCTTATTTTCAACCATACCAAACAAAGTTTTGTTAACTGTGAAACCAGTTCAGACAGAAGCACCACGTGTACACATGTTCTGCCTTGAAAATACAAAAGGAAGCAGTGAAATAAGAACTGTGTATTTCTCAAGTCAACTCTTCAGATTTGTGCAATATTAAATCTTCTTTCAAGCTCAGCCTTCAGCTCAGCTAAATCTTGCAGAATTGGAGGAAGGTGGCTGTGCTCTCTTGAAAATGTAGCTATGAGCTCAGAAAGGCAGAAGAGCTTTAAAACTTTTTGAGGTCCAGTAGAGATACCAGTTAAGAGGGATATTTTGGTGCTACAGCAACATCTGCAGCTGCGGGATGGGCTTTGTTGTTTTTCTGGGTTGAGGAAATGCAGTTGAAGATGTGGCAGGTATCGGCTAAGAGTGACTAAAGGACACAAGAGGGGGATTTGCTGTCTTGGTTTGTTGCTCTCTTTATGTTTTGGTAGTCCTGCTTGCTGCTCCTCCTGTACAGCAGCCCCTGAGGTAAAGGCACACCTGGAAATGGAGCCTGCAGCTCTTTGGTGTGAGTTTTGAATTGTTCTGCTTTAGGTGCAGAGTTTAACCTGGCTCCCTTGATTTTCAGCAGGATTTCCCACCAGTGTTTACACTGGTTTCAGATGCTTTTTGCTTTACTCAGTGTTTGCAACAGGGATGTTTACAGGTGTGTGGTGTAAAGTTTCATTGTAGTGTGGTTTGCAGCTGATGCTGTGCACTCCCCATGCTGGAGGGAAAATGTTTTAAGACTATGGAATTCAGTAGTGTTAACTTTCATTTTTACTTTCCTTGAGGACTTGAAGGAAAGCAGAATGATGGTAATTAAGCTTGATCTGTAGCCCAGAATTGAGGGGGGGAAGGCAATAAAGTATAGGGAATGTTTTAAATGGCCCTATCTGCTTTTTTAAAGCAGGCTCTTAGAGAGTGGGGTTACAAGTCTCTTCTTGGCCTATTACAGGTTTCTGAGTGCTCACTGTGTGAGCCAAAGCTAATTATATTGTCCACAGAAAAAGCACAGCAGAAGCTGGTGTCCCTGTGGTTCATACAACTGCTAATTATTTCCAGTGGTGATGCAGAAATACTTTCTTACATAATTGGTCTGAGATCACCAACTTGTTTCGCGTCGATGCCGTCAGGCAGAAATGATTCTGCCAGCTGCGCTGCCCTGCCGGATTCACAGGGGTAGGCATGAAGTAGAGAGCCTATTGCTGAAAGCATTTGAGATGAGATTTTTTGGTTCTCCCAAGATCTCCTCCCTGAGGAAATTAAATGCTGCTGAGAGAGAAACTCTAGAGGGAGAGGTCACGTTGGAATACAGCACAGAAATCCTTTTCTTCTGCTTGCTTCCAGCATTATTCTGTCTTAAAAACCACCCCATATTTCTATTTTAATATTGTCTTTAGCTGAGCAGTGCTTACCAAATTCAGTCTGCCTCGTATGTGCTAAACAGCACTGTGCATTTTGTAGGTCCTTTTACTGAGACAAAAATGGCCAAAACCATGTGGAAAGTCAGTGAGAGAGAGGGGCAGAGACTGGGACTTCTGTCTCCTACAGCAAGACACACAAGTCTAAAATATATTGTCATCTCAGGGAATAATATCCATAGGTGTCCTGGTTTTGGCCAGGACAGGATTACATACTTGCAGTAGCTTGTGGGTGCTGGTGGTGCAGGCTGGACCTGACCTGGCAGTGTGAACCTGCAGCCCAGAAAGCCAGTTGTGTCCTGGGCTGCACCCAAAGCAGCTTGGGCAGCAGGGGAGGGAGAAATTCTGCCACTCAGCTCTGGGGACACCCCACCCGTGAGTGCTGCATCCAGTTCTGGGATCCCCCAACACAAACAGGGCATCAGCCTGGTGGAGCAAATCCTGAGGAGGTCACCAAGTGGATCAGAGTGTTGGAGCAACTCTGCTATGGCAAAAGGGTGGGACAATTGGGTTTGAGAAGAGGAGACCTGAGAGTAACCTGGAATTGCAGTGTGGGATGGAGAGATCAGACAGATGGGGCTGCACACATTTCTGGGATGTCAGAAATGACCAACTAGAATTTTATTCTGGAGCACATCTATGGCAGGAGGGTACACAGGAACAGCTGCTTCTCAGAGAACTTTGGTGCTGCCCTCTGCACAAAGTATCTCTCTGAAATATGAGAAAAAAGATTTTTATGAACTTCATGTGACTTTGCATTTATACAGGTGCAATTGCCTTCAGCTGAAGGGCCATTTGGATGAGATGGAATGTCTCATTTATTTCTCAGATATAAATTACATTTGGACGTTTGCAGGAGTAGGAGAAAACAAACACACTCCATTTGTGTTGGTGTTCCTTGTGTCCATGAAAGATGACCTGTCCTCCTTCCCCACGTGCATTTTCTGTATGGACATAATGCCCCTATTCAGTATTCATAAAGACAGTAGTGGCTACCCAACTTGGCTGCTTAATGAAGCATTTGCAGAATTCTACCCAGCTGAAATCACTGGTTCTGCAAATGGATTTTGTTTATACATTTTTCTTTCATTACAAAAAAAATGCAATTTGTGGTTTACAATGTTTTTATGGATAGTACCAGCTGAACCTTATTCTAGTCCATTGCATGCTATTTTCATGTGACCTGCAATAAGCCTTGTGCAAAAAAAAAAAAAAAATCTCACTGGGATGTCCAATTTTAAGTTCAAATTCCCACTGTAAGTAAGAAGCTTTGTCAAGCTTAATTAATCTCTTTAGGTGATATCAGGAATAGGGGGTTGGTTTTTTCTTGTATTTTGGTTTTTTTTTGTTGTTTCAAGGGATAGAAACAAAGGAGACCGAATAGAAATAAGCTGCTATCCTGCAAATTTCAGCAATTAGATCTTCAACTGTTGTGTTATATTGAAGAATTAAGTTGATTCACAACCCAATTTTCACCTTTTCAACTCAGCAATCCCTAAAATCTTTTTTTGGGATTTCGCTGCACTCACAACCAATTTCTTCCTATCAGGGCAAGGGTGCCAGTTCAAAACTTTGGGGTGTGCCAGCCATACTAAGAAGGCATAGTGTCAAATATTTTGCATGAATACGAATATTTTGCTGTTTTGTATGACACTGAGTGACAGTGCTGTCCCAGACTGCTTCCTTTTTTTTACCTGATTGCTTTATTTTGTACGTCTTTTGCTTCTCTTGATTGATCACATACTACTTTGGGTTTAATATCACAGCAGTACAAAGCTTGTAGACAATTTATTGAAGTAGCTTTTAGGCAATTACATTGTGGCAGTATACTGCTTATTACATTGAAACCTATGCAGTCTGTCCAAGTTTACCTCTGGTGAAGTTAATTTCTAACCACTTGTCATTTTACAGAATATATCTCAAAGTGGGGCAAAAAAAGCAATTGTTTCCCCTCTCCCTTAATACTGAAAAAAGCTTCTATGTTCACTAGAGTACTAAATAGAGGGCTCTAGAGAAAAATGTCTGCTTTGAAAATCCCTAGCACATTATTCACAGATGACCCTTACAGATAGTGAAATACCTTTAGAGGAGTTGTAGGCACTCTCCTGTTTATACTCTGTGGCAAGTCATTTCCAGCAGCTTTTGTAAGTATTCATTCCTCTTTTGGAATGCGCAGTATCATCTGGATTTCCCCAACATAGTGCTTTAAGATACTTTTAATTGTCATCATTTGGATTGGGAGTTAACTCTCCTAAAAGAGCAACTCTGGCTGTTGTGGCGATTTTGGTCAATTTTACCTGTTCCACATTATTTTAGCATTTCTTCTCTTACTAACAGCTGACTGTCCCAAAGAAATATGTGCCTGCCCTTGACTTTAACCCATGTGGATCCTTTCAGTGGCTTTACATTTCCTAGCTTGTAGTTGTGTTTGATGAGGGGAATGGGACCTGAAATGTCATTTTGGATGGTGTTTTGTGTTCAAACAGCTCAGTCACTGCTCCATGGTCAGAAGTACCAGATTTTGTTAGAACCATCAGCTGTTAACATCAGCCTCAGAATAACACAATTTCTTCTGCATAAATGTAGGTAGATTGAGAAAGGCTTCATTTGACAGAGACCAAAGGTTTAAACATTTAGGTGATTGCTATTTATCATAGCCTGGCTAATGTGACAGGAAACAAGAAGAAAGGACATAAGTTACTTTGAGCCATCAGATAAGAAATATAGATGCTGTAGTACATGCTAGCTGCAGTATTTCAGTTCTCAAAATATGTGTATGATTAGAGCTTTAGGCACTTGGTGCTGTCTTTGATTATAACAGTGCTGAACTTTAGCTGCAAAATTAAAACTTGTGATTTTCTAGTACATCAGTAAGTGAAACCTAAACCTATGTAATCTGTAAAAATAAATGTAATTACTTTAGCAAATGTGTTACAGCTGGCCAGGTTTAGCATTAAGGTTTCTTAGAGCTGACTAGTGTCAGAAGACAGTGGTGATGGCTTGAGCTTTGCTTTGCAAGCAAAATAGAAGAGAAAAATTATTGCTTTGCATTATTCTGTGTGTTCATTAAAGTGAATTAAACAGAGTTGCAGGTCTGACCTCTGACACTTCTTCCCACTATTTTCTTCTGTTCAAAGCATCTTGGTGAGAGTAGCTTTTTTTCATTTCAAAATCTCTGGTAAAACTGTAGTGAAGTGGGCAGCTTCAAAATTGCACACTTGATAAAATCTTCAAGAACACCTGAGGCATCTGAAGCTGATCTCTTTCAAGGCTGCAGTCTGCTAGAGCAGGACATGGGACTCCATCACTGGTGCTGCTTTGGTTTTGCTTCAGCAGAATTTTTGCCCTTTTATTTTCTTGGTTGCTTACCTAGCAAACACATTTGGGATTTCTGCAGTAGCACAGAGATAAGGGGCTGACACAGCAGAGCTCTCCAACGTTGGTCAGTGATAGCTGTGGTGAAAATAAGATCATGAAGGGCTGTACCAGATCTCTCTGGCACAAAGCACTGCTTGCACTGGTCCCTTCATTATTCTGCAGACTTGGGTGTCATTTCCTGTCCTGGGTAGAACCTTGTTAATCTGCTATAAGAGCTCACTTGTTTCCTGACCTTTTGGGAATTTCAGCAGCTATTTTTCACAGGAATGCTGTGGCTTGAGGCTTAGTTAGGGTCTAGGAAGTGTTTAGAGGTCCTTTAATGAAAGGTGCCCTGGCAGTGGTAAATGCATTGTGATGTTATTAACTAAAGTGATGCCTTACCAAAAACGAGTGCTGGATAAGGCTTTCATAATCTACTCAGCTTTTCTGTTCCTGCTCTTTGATCTTGCAGGTTTCTGGTTCTTCCACTTGGGCAGTTTTAAATTCCTCCTCACAAAGAACACCTATTGAAGTAATGTGGACTAACTGACTTTTGGATCACTGATTCAAGCTGGAGCAAATTACTAGGTTTACAGTTTCAGTCTCAGTTTAGAGCATTGGGGTTTTTAGAATTGTTATCTGTGAGGCTTCACATTTAGGAGCAACTGTGTTGAATAGCCAGGGTGTGTCACAGGACAAGAGTACACATGGGATCTTCCTGAGAGGTGGCCTCATTCTTACTATCACATATTCTGTCCTTTCCAAGAGTCATTTTACTCCTGTGAGATGTTACTGGGAGTGTTTTTGTGGCATCAGTAACAACTCTGTATCTTGATCTTAACCATCCTGGACCTCATGCAGCATCGGGAAAGAAAAGTTTCAGGGAAGGCCTAAACTTTGTGGGGTTTTCTTTGTTTTGCTTTGGGTTGCCCTTTTTTTTTAAAGAAGCAAAATTATAGTTTCTGAATGACCTGCAGACGTTATGTGGGCACAATTCCTGCTTTGAATGGTACCCAGGATCACTCTGCATTGTGCATGTCCTAAGCAGCTTGTAGCTGGGATTTGTTTTGTTTGCTTGCAAAAGAAAATTAATATATCATGATGGGCAATGCATGGCACATAAGTCAAACTACACAAACAACTGAGGATTTTTGTGTTCTTATATCTGTCCATGGATAATATTTAGAAAACAAAGTCATTTAAAAACCTTAAAGAATTTTGGCTGCCTTTCAGAAATGGCAGAGTTAAGTCAATAAAATGCTCAGCAGAGATTGTATGTCCCCAAACATATTTTATCTTGACAAGTTATATACTATTGAGAGCTGCAGCCATGACTTGAAGCCAAGTTGGGAAAAGAGCAGTTCTGTTACAGGGCTGCATTTGATGGGAATCTGAGGAGGGGAAGGGAGAGAATTCTGTCTGCTCTGAGAATGCCAAATGCAGAAAAGCTTCGCTCAGCTGAACCCCTGGGTTCTATAAATCATTGTAACATCAGTAGGCCTTTACTGATTTACATCTCTTGGGCATCTGTTTTGGTTTTTATTTTACACAAACCTAATTTCTCTGGATGCATGAAAGCATGGGGTTTTAATAGAAGTTGTATTGACGGGCAGTAGCTTGGAGTCTGTGCATTAAAGTCTGTAGTCTGTATCACTGACTTGAAAAAAAACTAAATACAATGGGCAAGTGTGGCAATGTCTGACCTCCATGACCTGGATCAAATGGATCCATGATTTCTAGGCACTGATATGGCTCCACTGCAGTTTGCTCATCACACATCTTGCTTCTATGCCAGGGTGTGACTGGAAAGAATAGACCTGCTGGGTAGGAGACTGGGAACTACGAGTTATGTGACATTAGAACAGATACTTTAGTGCCCTCTGGGTCTTCCCAGCTGAAAAGAATGTGAAAAATACATTCAAATAGCAAGGAGGGTAATCTATCCGTTGAAGGGAGCTCAGTCGATGCAGTCAGACTATTGCTGGGTAGGAACTCTTTGGGTTTATGGAGACAGGAAAGTGCTGCTGTGAGCAGTAAAGTGCCGTATCTCTGTTTTAGTCAGCCTGCACGTGAGAAATGTGGAGTCCTGCTCTTTTATCCCAGTGAAGAGAGCTCCGTGTTAAGCTTGAGGTGTTGCACAGGTGTTCATTCATCCCTTTTTTTTCCTTTAGTACTTTCCAGGTACTAAAGGAAACTTTGTATTCAGAATGGCCATGGGCTGTAACAGCCTCACTCAAGGGCAGGGAGCAGTAACTTTGATGTGAATCTGGGTGGTACTTTTGGCCCACTCAGTTAGCAGAATTTGGAATGGTTTGGGGTTAAAGTTGTGAAAGAATTATAGAGGATCTAAATTTACTTCAGTCATCCTGTATGAGCAAGGCTTTTAATAAGGGAGTTGAAAAATCTGATTTTGAGTCTATTCTCCTGAAACCTTTTCTTTCGGAAATCTTTAGTATATGTAGGTCCTGTAAGAAGATACAGTGGTGGTTGGTGATTTCCCCTTTTGCCTGTCCCCTCAGAAACCTGACTTGTAAAAGAACCCAAGCACTCTTAAAGTAAGGAGGAGCTACAACAGGAATGTTTGTCAGGCTGAGTGTCTTAAAAATGAGCGTGACCGTAAGTCACACAGCACACACTGCCTAACAGGGTTATGTGGTATGTTAAAAAGTTAAACAAATGGTATTTAGACTTGTAGATCTTTAGTTGTTTTTCCTTCATAGAAATATCTTGAGAAGATATTTTATTGTGTTGCTACTATTAAAGTAGATCTTTTGGACTGTTATACTTCAATTTATTAAAAAAAAAAAAAAACAGCTTGGAGGACTGTTTATATTTTTCCACCTTAGATGTTCGGTCCTTCAGTAAGTGAACAGTGGCTTGAAGCTGATAAGGGATGCAGCTCAAAATGCAGAAATACAGTGTGGAGGGAGCTGTTGGGAATTAAAAACCTCACCCTTCCCCACCATGGCTCTGTGTGTCGGCCAGATGGATTTTATCTGTCCCTGGAAGTCTCTCTTGATCCACTTGGGTATTATCAGATGATTATTGGGGAGGCTGGGATGGTGCTGTTTGCACCTAGAGATTGACCACTGTGGAATTATTTCTCTTATGTGAGAGGAGAAAGGGACTCCTATGGGAAATATATTTGAATTAAATACAACACATTCATCCATTCACTGCCTCAGGGGTGGGAGGCATGGGAAGCTGGTGATGAAATGACTTAGAGACAATTGAGCAGGGTGTCAGGGGTAGCTTTCTCCAGCCAGAGCTGCATGGCATGGTGTGTCCTTCTCTGCCATGAGGGAAGCACCAGACAATATTTTCTTTCTCCTTTCAGTCTTTGCACAGTGAGGATGAAATTGGACTGTACTGGAGCCCTTTCATGAGGATAGGAGTGATTGTCTTGTGCTGTATTGTATTGACCTCAGCTAAATCAGGAGCAAAACCTTAAGGTCCAGGTGTAGCATGTTCAATAATGTGGAAGCTATGTCTCTTTTTTTTGTTGTTTTTTTTTTTTTTCTTTCTTCATGGAGAGGTCCTACATTTGAGTTGAGAGCTCTCATCAGCCAAATAATCTATTGATTTCTTTTTCTTTCTGATGGCTCTTGATCTAGAAAAAGATCAAGACTTTGGTAAATAAAAGATAGCAAAACATACCAGGAGCTTAGATAATTAACTGGATACTCATTTTGGACTGAGCTCCTTACCTTTACTTGATGACTCATTTTTAGAGAGATACCTGCTAAATGAGACTACATGACTTGAAGTTCTGGGCACTGAAAGGCCCAGTGTGATGAAGAATTGCAAGGTCAGATCCAGCTGAAGTCAGAAATTACTGAGTTGCTGCTGTCTGACAGCTTCACAGTGATTTAAGGCATGCAAAGCAATATATTCCAGCAGTGTTCAGGAAATGCTTTCAGTTCTGAAGACATATTTTCCTGCTACACCTGTGTACAGTCATTCTAATAATTAGTGGATTACTGCTCAGGACTTAGTGGTGTCTTTAGGGAAACATAATGAAGTCTGTGACTTTTTCTACATGGAGGATTTCATACCCAGCATCTTTCATCAGCCCTGGGTTCACTCAGTTTTTCATGCTGCAGTGACCACTCCAATATTCATGGTCAGTGGGGGTGTTGGCAACATTTTGCTCAAAGAGAGAGTCCTGTAGTGCTGTGAAACAGTGACAAAAACTCACAAGGTTCCCCAGAGACAAAAGAGAGTTGATTATAATGCATGTTCTTAGACATGACTGTGATTGTAGAGGACGTGTTTGGCTTCTTTAATTTGAAGCAACTTACTGTTTGTTTTCACAGTGCCACTTGGAATAATTGCTCTAAATGCTGAACCTGCCATTGTCGGGGAAACTTTGCATTTGGCTGAAAATATTCAAATATTATCTGGAGGCTTTCATTCCTTCACATATTTCTTCTCCCTAGATGCTGAGAAATTGCACAATGGTGGCTGGCAGGGTAAAGAAAATCTAAAGCAAAAAGGCTAGAGTGAATGATTGATAGGTGATTGGTACAGATTTTTAAATGTCCAAGTGTCACTGTGAGCTAACTCTAGTTAATAGTGTTATTCCTGAAAGTACCACTAAAAAGCATCGACCAGTTAAAGTGAAGTGGCATTTTGGAAGTGAAGTCAGGATTTTTCAGCGATCATACTTTCAGCAAAAGCAGACATTGTTTTTTTTAGCTTTCACTGGTAGAAATCCAGATGCATGTGCTTTAAAACTCAGTTTGCTCTGGCTGTAGTCAAATAAGTAAAGACAGAATATTGGTCCAGATGGGGATGCTTAAATCACCAACCAGTGTCTTAATTTTTCTTCTTTTCCTTCAGTTTATCCTCCCTTTGAAACCTGGTCATGTTAGAGTTTTCCTGAATGCTGTGATCTGGAATATTTCCTTAAAACCGTATCCACTGAGTTATTTTAGATTGCTGATTTACTGCTGTCCTTCCTATGTCTTTTTAGGTTTCCAATTCTTTCTGCAATGATTCTCCATTACTGTCAAGCCTAGGGCAGTAATAAAAAGAAGCTTCTAGTCTTGTACTCTGTTCCTGGTTGTCCTACATCCTCTGATTTCTACCATGACAAAACATGCTAATGGTGAGGTACCCCAGTACTTGGCATCATCTTTGATGTTAAGTTTCTTGAAAAATACAATTTATTGGAAGCTGGCTTGTTAGAAGTGCTGGATGAACCGTGTTGGAATGAAATGAATTTGCTTTCTCGAAGAAATAGCCCCAACAGAAGCTTTTATCAGGCTTCTCTCCTGGCCTGAAAGGGCCCAGCTGTTAGGAAGTGGTAAGGGATGTGTGCAGGCTTCATCCTCACACAATGGTTGGCATTTTTAATGCAGGCTCTTGGTAGGGCTGCTCATTTATAACAACTGTGGTTGTTTGTGTGATCAAGTGAAAAACTGTCAGGGTCATGCCTAAGGAAATCATGTTCCATTGGTGCAAAGCATCATCAGGTGTCACGAGGTAGATTAGTAAAAATAAATTTGCGAATTTTTCCAGCCATACAGCCCTGGACTGTTATTGTAAAATGAGTAAAGATACTCAAAATACACATTCCTTTGGGTTTTCATTCCAAATCTGAAAAAACAAATAGTCTATCTAAAGTCTCTTTAATGGAAAATGATTCCCAGGGGGTTAGAGAGCTTCTGGTTTTTTTTTTTTCCAGTAACTAAAAAGTTAGCACTGGAACAGGAAGTGCACATAAACATCTACTCAGCAAACACACTCCACATGGATATTGTGGAGAGTTTAGAGGTTAAGAGTGTCCAGTTGGCACTGGGAATGCTCCAAGTTCTCCAGGCTTCCAGTTTCATTGTTGTGTTTGAAACCTTAGGGAAAAATAGAAGTACTTAGCAAATATTTGCATTTATCCACATTCTTGCAAATTACACACCAGAATGGTATTTTAGAGATTGCTTGAACTTACTCAGTGGTTGTGGAAATTCTGTGGTCTGCCCTGGCCCATACCTAAAAATTTTGCCATTTGTCTAGCTGTTACTTTTCAAATTTCCAAAACAATTAATTAGAAAAAGAAGTAAAATTAACACACTGTAACGAGGAAAAAAAAAAAAAAATCCTTACCCACGTCGTCCCCTACTGAAAAAGGATTTTACAGAGCAGGGCTGGCAGGAGAAGCAGGGCCTGGAAGCTTTGTACATAAAATCAGTGGTGGGAGAATTTCCAAGGTCAACAGAATGTAGTGTGGCTGTGCTCCTGTAATTCCCATGAACACTCCTTTCCAACAGGAAAAGTAGCCCAGCTCCTCTGGGATTATCCCAGAGGAGTGGGTCAGCAGGGGACCCTCCCTGTCAGCAGTTGTGTTTGGTAATCCTTGAGCAGATGGAATTCCAAGGTGATTTTGGGAAATGTGTATCAGGCATGCTGGTCTCTCTGAGCAGTTGTTATTACAGCACTCTAGAACTGGAAAACTCTGGGAAAATAATGAAGTGAGGAGCAGAAGTGAGGGAGAGGTACTACTGCTGCTACTTAGAATTCAGATAAAAAGCACAGATGATAGCAGGATCAGGAGGGTGGGGGGATAGTGAGCAGTGATGAAGATAAGGCAGCTGTAGAGTACAGTCTGTATCCTTCAATAAAGTGACTCTGTTCAGATAAATTGTTGTAATGCAGCCAAAACCAAAATCATATATTAAGGAACAAGAAAAATAGAATGAGGGACTGCACCTTTTGTGTATAAGCACTACAGAAAGCTCTAATAAAAATCAAATATTGGTACCTCCTTGGGGACAGATATTGGCTACTAACAGGCTCTGTGATTCTAGCAGAGAAAATCCTATGGAATAGCTGGAATCTGAAACCAGACAAGTAAATTAGACACACATTTTTATGCTCTGCTCATCACCCATAGGTGATGGGCTGCTGGAAGAACAATGTTTGGTTGATTCTTCTCTTGGTGGTGGTGAGAAAATGTGACATCTGCCTTATGTCACAGAGCCCACAGTTGGTTTTTCCCCCCTTCTTTCTTGTGGTTCAGAAGTCCCCTTGAGTTCTATCTAAAAACTGATTTTGGGACTATGTGTGCACAGGGTTTTAAGTCCTGCTAGACAAAGCTGGAACCTTTCTGATCACCCCAAAAGTCCAAATGTATTGCAGCAGGAGTATTGAGCTTGTTTAATTAACACCCCAAATTTGTTACAATGGTTTATTAACTAGCATGATATTGAGCCTGTCTGGAGCTGCCACAGAAAAGTGATCCAGAAAGGATCTGGCAAGACAAGAAACAGAAAATGTGTGGAAAATGGGCTCCTACAGACCAAACATGAAGGATGTTGTTGACTATTGCAAAATGACTTTTGAGATCCAATGCATGAAGGAACCAGAAACTGGGGCTAGCCAGCAAGGCACACAGTCCAGAGGCTTTTCTGGATGGATTCCTTCATGGGAGACTTTTGGGCTGGAATCTGTTGTACATTTAGCTTCACTTTAATGACTCGCATCCAGTGGAGAAAATGAGATTACAGAAGTGAGGTGCCCTGCTCTGCTGCATCTCCAGAATGAGAGCAAGCTGCTTTGATAACTCATCATGATATAGTTACTCAATGTGTCAGTAGGCACCTCAGTGACATCATAGAACAAGAAAATGTTATTTAATGCTTGCTTCGTATGTAGCTTATGCAAAATGGAATGGTTTACTTCAAGCTATGCCTTCTATGTTTTGTTTTTAGAGTTCTAGGAATAAAGAAATATTATCTTCTACTAGGTATTTATCAATAGAGCAAATTAGTGAAAGCTGATCAAGAGTTTTACAGGACAGTGTGGGCCTGACTCAGAAAACCAAGCCCCATTCCTTTTAGGATGTTTGCGTGCTTGCTTTTCTGCAGAAGCCAGGGCAGGTGAGTTTTTTGGTATTTTTTTCATGTGTAATATGGCCAGAAAATAGATGTGGGTGGGAAAGGCTAATTCTGCTATGGCATTTATAAAGCCAAGTAACTGGGAAGGTTGCAAAGTAAAGCAGATACTACAAAGAATCGGGAACTGTTGTGAGTTCTGTGGTTTAGAGTCTTTTTGTTATTATTTTTGTGTGTGTTTGGATTTTTTCCTCCAAATTAGCCCTCCTCAGTAGTATTAATGCAAAGAGAAAATAATTATGAGAAATGGCAGTAGAATTTAGCAAGAGACTTGAAATGGGGGGAAATGTGAGGGAAAGAAATGAAGATGGCTTTGGATCTGCAAGTTTGAGATGAGAGGGAGGAAGGAGGGCAGAGCTGTCAGGAGTGATAGAGAGAACAGACAGAAACAAGGGAGATGGGTGCAGGTTTTTGAAGAACCAGTCTGAAATTATGAAAAGATGGTAGGAAGAGATGAACAGAAGATTTATAGATGAGTGGAATTATACAGTCCTGGAACTGAAATCAGAAGTACTAGCTCTGGGCACTGCTGGAGGTGATAAAGTGTTTAACACAGGTTTTGAAGGCTTCTGTATTTCCATTTAGGTGTGATGTTATTTCATGTATTTTAGACTAGTAGTGTCAATTTTGTTAATTGTGGCACTGCTCCATCTGGTGGAAAATATTTTTTTCCTGTTTAGTATGAACACTTCACATATCTGATGGCAAAAAGTGATTGGAAAATCTTACCCCATATATTTCAGGGCACCAAAAGCAAATAACGACACTTTAAAGTCCTGAGGGGAAAAAAGCTGTGCAAGAAATTCGTATGATGTTACATATCTAGTTTTTACGTAATGCTCTGGTCTCCAGAAGTTTTTTATGGTTTTCCACACTATCTTCCTATTCATCAGTGTTTTGGTAACAAAAGTTTGTCTTATTTTCTCTAAACTGTGTGTAAGCAGCATTGGCTTGCTGTCTTCTGTGACAGGTCTGGTTTTAGGTCCACATTTTTGTTATTGTGGATTTCTGTGGATTTTCAGAAAGAAAGTTGTTGATAACATTGTTTCTGTGGAATTTAGGAGCATGGTGCTTTGCTTTATTTTTTTCTTTTTCTTTTTTTTTTTTTTTAAATTGAAAAGCATTAACATATGTACAGGGTAAAATGTTCAATCTGTTTCTATGACTCTGGCCCCAGGTCAGTGTTCCAGAGTTGATGTCCTGGGTAGGACACATCAGGGCAGAGAGTATCAGACTTCCACTCTGGCTGTGATTAACTGGCTCAGTGTGAACCTCTTGGAAAGTAGCAGAAGCTGGGTGTCCCATCACATGAGCCTTTAGAAGAAAGTTTTCCCCTGAATACTTGGGCTAGTTTGAGACAGAGCCAGGTTTAATGTAGGATTTTTCATCTTTTTTGTGTATTTACTACTTTTGCTTCCATTTTCTCTGCCCATGCATTGGATGAGTCTTGACTTCTCAGTAGGATTCCAGGACACATTTTTAACTTGCTTTTTTGTGGCTCAAAGTTGTATTTCCAAATGAGTGCTTGCACAGGCTTCTCTGTTGAGTCTTTCATCACCATTTTCAGATGTCTCCCTGTAAATGTCAGGCACTTCATCACTTCTATGACTTCATGTACCTTCGTGCAGGGCTGGTGGCCTGGGATATTCTGCAAGTCTGTTTATCTTGTCATCACCAGTTGTGCTTTGGACTGGCTTTACTTTTGAGCAGTACAGAGATGGTTGAGTGATTGCAACCCTTGTTCTGTGCTATCCCACTGCCTAAACTTGCCCTCTGCCTGCTTTTGGATCTGGCAGTGTCCTAGATCAAGAACAAGGGGAATATTATCTCCCCATGACTGTAAGCTGGAGAACTTATCTTTTTTCCCAGAAAAGTTCGTGGCAGCATGACATATGATAGCATCTCAGCATTTTAGCAAGATCAGTCACACAGCTGGAACTGCAGCATGTTCTTGTGTCTGTTTGGTCATCTTGCTGTGAACTGTTTATGAGGATTTTTATCAAGATGACTGAAATTGAATCCACTGAGTGCCATCCTCTTTGTGATTTCGGTAGGGCATTGCACAATGATTGGCAGGGCTCCCTGATTGATAAATTTAATAAGATCAACGTGACCAGCATGACATGGTTTGTGTGGTCACTCTCAGCTCCATGGGAAGCTTTGATGTCTGTGTGCTGTCTTTGAGCCTCAGGTAGCTGCATGGCTTGAACCAGTTATTACCTGGCTGTCCTCTCAAATTCTCCTTGTTCTCTTCATGTGTTGCCAAGCAGTACATGCAATTTTATTGCCACCTTCCATTTTATGTAATATGTCTGAGTCTATGTATTATATTGCATAGTAGCAGATATTATTACATATCTACATATACACACCTTCCCTGGCTTTGTAGTCTGGCCAAAACAGTATTGTAACATGGATTGGTTGATGACTTGCTGGGTAGGGAGCAGTGAATTGAAATTTAACCTTCCCTATAGGTTCAGCCTTCTTTGACAGTGTTGTCTCAAGTTGGAATAGCATGCAAATATTTGCTGGATTTGGAGTAAGTGACTGACATTGTGCTGTCATTTTTAATGAGCATTTAACTGTTAGGTGTGACATGGAGAAAGTACTAAGTGTAAAATATGTGATTTCCCTCTGTTGTTGTGGTTTGCAGTTTCACATAACAATAGTTGGTACTGACTGGGATTAAGTCTGGATTAAAATTCGGACACTAGCTACAGACCCCATGCATGAAGAATAATAGAGAAATAAATTCCTTCATGATAGCTGATTTTTTCACAAATGCCTTTTGGTTGAAGTACTACATAAATTTTATGAACTTCATGTACCTCTGCAGTTTATTTTAAGAGATCTGAATTTATTTGGTGTAGATTTATTTCAATTATCTAATCAGAAGCAGACACATAACTTCGTAGGCTGTCAAAGGTATTCAGGAATGTATGACAAACTTTAAAGGAATGTATAAGATCTTGCTACACATCTTACTATGCATTTTTATAGAGGAGAGTTAATTAAATTTTCCCTTTCAGCCCAGAAATTATTTTTAGGCTAAATTAAATATGTGGGATTGTCAGGATTTTCCATGTTTTTCTGCTTTAGCTTGTGACTGATTAAACAACCAAATGCTTATCTGGATCAAAGAAATAATAAGCACAGGGGGCATCCTTAGGGCAGTTATCAGTTGAAAACAATTTCACTGTCAGGTGTCCAAGGCACAGAGCCCACCAGAGGGATTAAGCATTAGGGACTGTGTACAACAATGTTTACTTGAAAAGAAGAAACTTCCAGGGGGAGCAGCTCCGTTTCCCAGCTCCTGTTTCTGCAGGCAGGGGGATAAAAGGACTGTGCCACCCTTGGGAGTCCTGTCTGGTGTGGGTGTGGTCCCTGCCAGGTGGGACAGAGTTACCTGGCTGTAGGACAGCATCCTTCCCTCCCTCCCAGCTGGGAATGCAGCTCCTTCTTGGGGTAACTCCTGTGGAGAATTCATTTATATTCGTTCACTTGGAGGCAAGGGGAGAAGGAAAAATAAAAAGCTCTGGTTATCTGAAAACACACCATTCAAGTATGTTTGCAGGGGCAATATTTCTAGTTCTTTGTTTCAGTAATTTAGATAAGAACATGTACTTTCCTATGAAAGACAAGGCACGGTGTCTTAATAATAATACCTGACACAGGGTAACCCTATGTGATAAAGTACATAGATAGCACAACAAGGGGTGAATTAGGAATGCCTGGGAAGATTTATGATGCCATTAGTAAAACTTGGAGATTTATGTGTGATGTTAACATCTCTGAGAGAGCAGAAGCAGAATTGTACTACTAAAGCTGCCTAAATGTTTTTTTTTCTTTCCCCCAGATGCAATAACAAAGAGATCTGAGAGAAAGGGTTATCTAATGAGTAAAGCACTGCCTACAATTTGGCAGACCCACCAATCCCTTAAAAGTTTCCTCTGTATCCTCTGGCAAGTGACCAGGATTCAATTTTTTTGCCAACTATGGCTGATGGCCACAAGGATAGTGGCATTTTGGTTGTGACTGAACACAAGGGCTGGGTTGCTCTTCCTTGGCACTGAGGTATCCTGTTGGGAATGCCTGTGTACATCACAGGGGAGAGCTAAGCAGAAAGAATGGCCCTGGAGGAGCAGGGCTGGCCAGCAGCAAGCACCAAGCACAGAGGTCTCCTGAAATCCACTTCTTGAGCTCTTTGACACCAATGCCAGCAACACAGGGGAATTTTAACTCTGCTGGCCAGCTTGTGTGACATATTTCATCTTCCAGGGCTGCAGGGGCAGTGAGAGAGTGGCTTCATCCTCTCTAGCTGTGCCCTTTGCTGTTTTACACTGACAATGGCTGCTGTAAATTACTCCTGTTGTTTCTGTTATGCTTTGTTTTGCATGTACATAGATTTTGGGACAGCAGTGATGCATCCTTGTTCAGCCATTATATTCAGATTCCACTATATATAACACAGAGACATGGTGCCACAATTATAACCTTTCACAGCCCTGGAATATGAAAATGTTCTGTTGCCTGTTGTGAGCTTCTTACTGTATAAAGTGAATTCAGCTAAGCAAGAACTCATTTTTTCAAGAGAAATCTTTTTTATAGTACAGGAAGTTCTCACTTGTGGAGAAGCCAGTGTGAAAGTGAGCAGTCAGTCTGTATTGTTTTAAAAGCAGAGAAGAAAAAAACTGTCATTACCCTGAGGATGGAAAATTTAAGGGATAGCTCAGTGTACAAGCAGAGAATACAAGTTTCTCTTGAGCAGACATCACTGTGTAGTAAACTGAGGTATAATTATCTATTCAAATTGTGCTTTTCTTCTCTTTGAACTGTTAACATTTCTTCACAAATAGAAGTTCTGCTGGTTTTGAGGTAAGGCAATTTAATATTGACACGTTATTGGTCCTGTGGGGGAAGTTGTCTGGTGCTGTGGTGGATATGCAACATAATGAAGAGTTTTGTTGGGTCACTTGGTAAATATTCTCAGAAATTTAGGAATCAGAAGTTAAAGCTGATCCTGCCCTCTCAAATACATGGTTAGTTTGCTGATGGGAAAAGACAAGGTCACTTATCAGTAAGAATAATCAAATGTGGAGCCCTTTTACGTGTGGTGAAGTGTCATTGATAACAGCACATCACGTGTGAAAACACTTGCTCTGAAAGGTCTCCAAAATCTTTTCAAAAGTGAGTTTTGTGCCAGAGCTCACTGAAAGTATCACTTGGATCACCAGGACTGAAGCACAGTGAGCGTGAAGATTTGATGTTAATTTTCACTTAAAATGGCAGAGGGCAAATGAGAAACCTGATTCATGACTAGTGAGCTGGTCACCTAACAAGGTCACCTAACAGACATATTTACAAATATCAGACATGCTGACTTTCTACTTTTTGATGCCTTTTTCATTTTTATGAGAGAAGTTGACCAGAAACAGCTCCATGGTGCATAACCCTTTATTGTTTAGGGGTTTGTAAGTTCAATTTTATTTTTCACAGCGTAATTTTTTTTAATCTCGTAGTCTAAAATGAAACAAAACCTTACTTTTATGATGTGTGAGCACATACATTTTACATTTATTTTCATAACTTCCAATGGAAAGAAGTCCTCCAAGGAGCTGTAGTCAGGTTAATAAAGTCTGAGGCTGCACAGGGCAGGGAAGTCCCTGAGCTTCATTCCATGACATGGATGGTTCTGGCTGCTTTACAGAAACAGAGATGTCAGGGTGTAATTTAGGAGCACTTGTTTTGAGTAGTCACACGATGAAGAGCCTCATGGAAAGTCTTCAGAGAGTTTTGGATCACATTATGAAACAGTTTGCCTATGAAACACCACGGAATTTAGGTGTAAGAATAGGTTTTTATTGGAGACTAGGCTCTTTATATACATGTAAAAAGACTTAAACAATATGGTTGGAAACGAAGCCATTCTAGTGATTTCTAAGAAAAGTGAAAGTTAGCGTGTGAGAAATGCATTTTTTGGCCTGCTGAAACTGATGATGAAGCTTCTCTCCTATCCAGTTGTAACCCTCAGATTTGGCAGACTCTGGTTTTCTGGCTGTTGACCACTTCTAGCAATAATCTCTAGCCATAATGCACCAGCTCACTGGATGTCCAGTGCCCTGGGCTAATTCATGCCTGTGAATCCTGTTTGAGTGTTTAATGCATAAATGCAGAGCATTTTCATTCCACTTCTTGGTCTGCCTGATGCTTTGGATTGAGTCCAGCTGGGTGCTGTGTCAATCAGTGCAGCACATGGTAATTCTAAGAGAGAAATACTTCAGACCTGCTTATTTTGACTCATCACTGTTGGCAGGGGGGGAGAGCTCTGCACAGAAATTGGTGAGTTTTCTTCTAGAGTAAAATGGATGTTGAACAAAAAAACCTCATAAAAATCACCAGAATGAGTGAGCATGCATAATAGAAAGCTCCCAACCAGTCTTGTTAAATTCATGTTTTACACTGTCACACAGTCATGGAATGCATAACAATAGTCTGGCTATAGGTCAACGGTCTGTTTGTTCTTTCATATTTCTCCTTAATTTGGCAAGTGGACACACTTTCTGTCAAAAAGAAGATGCCAAAAGAAAGGGCAGGGTTTTTTCCAAGTTATTTTTGAAAGGCCTTGGTTCTTGGATGTCTGATTAGGATATTTTAGACCTGGCTGTCATTACCCTGGAAATCAAATTTTGCAACAGCTTAATACAGGCAGCCAAAGTCATTAAAAGTGTTCCAAAAAAATTAATCTGGAGATAGAGTTGAGTTCAGCTGCACAAAACAGCAAGGCACTAATTGTAAGCTTAGCAGGGGATTCATATCTTCTGTCTTACATCAGTTTTAAACCAAAATTAAGTGTCTCCTTTGAAGAGCAAAAGGTGGGGCTTGCCGTGCTCTCCTTTCTGTTCTCATCCACATCCAGATACCTTTTTCTGTATGAGAAATTTATTTTTGTCCTTGGGTTTCCTTCTTTTATGTGTGTATAATCAGCCAAATAGTGATAATCTGTGTGCTGTGCTTAGCTGAAATTCACACCCAATGGGAGCTGAGTCCTGTGGGAGCCCCAGCTGCAGGATCCAAGCTGGGCTGTGTGCTTTGCCTGTCTCCAGAGGTGAGGAGCAGCTCCACTGGGTGGAAGCACCTTCTCAGGTGTGAGTCTCATCAGCTTTGTCAAAAAAAACCCTGATGGGAGAAGCTGCTGTGAGCTCAGCTCTGTCTGATGCCTGGGATGTGGATCACTGGGTGATCCTTGTGTTCAGAGGAGGAGATTTTCAATAGCTCATTTGTTCCTTTTGTTTTATCCTGTTCCTCAAATGTCAGCCATGTTCCAGATCTGACAGCACGCTCCTGTCCTGCCTTTTAAAGCAAAGGTGGTTCTTCAAATACATTGTTCCATTCCAAAGACTTTTTTTAAACTTGTCTTTTTCTGCAATGTTTTGCTTTCTTAATCTGCTTCTGACATAAAAACATGAAATTGAACAGCTCTAATGGGAATTATTTCATGGGCAACTGTGGCAGCAACAGCTTGAGATATTGTATCAAAATCTCTTTTAGTCCCAAGGCAAGTGTTGTTGCAGTGAATACCTCGGAGTTCACTGCATTTCTATACAAGGAAATATATACTAAATATATGCTATACTAAATTTCCTATACAAAGATTGCCTGTTTACATGGTAATGGCCTCCAGCAGATCATCTCTCCCAGACCAAGGGTATCTTCCTGCAGAAAATAGATGATGATTCTGAGTTACTTTCAACCCTGTGTTAGCTGCAAGGTGTCAAGTGGTTTTCTTAGTGTTTATTTTTTTAAAAATCTTTTAAAAATACCTTCTTTCTGTAGTGTAAAATGGCTTTATGAACAAGCTGTCAGGCATTGCTTTTTCTGTTGATCCTTCTTTACAGAGGACTTTGGCATTGTTTTCCCTTTTGTCACTTGGACGAAAGGAAGCACAGAAAAGAAAAATGATTCCTGTGACAGCACCAAACTGGAGGTGATGCCAGCCAAGTGCTTTGTCCACTGTCATGCTGTGCTTTGAAGGGCACTAATCTCCCAGCCCAACTAATATCAAACATGTCACTAAAACCATCAAAACATTATTCATCAAGGAGATGGATGGGATATGAAAACAGGAAAAATACTTTTTATGACAGTTGACAATATCATAGAGCTGTAGCAAATGACAACTCTTTTGGAAAATCCAGCAGAGGGTAGAATTAGATTAATTTCTTAAGAGAGATTCAAGAAATAGCGTAAGTTGTGCTGTCACTTGGCATTTTAGCATGCACAGGTGATCCACACAACTGTTGTTTTAACCCATATTCAACATTCCTATCAGTAAATCTGCTCAAAGAACCCCATATCCATATCTGGTGTGGTGCTATCATTAAATCTTCTTTTGCTGCTGCCTGGGATTTCATTATGAACAATCAGTGATGTAATACCAAACCTATGGAATCTTAAATATGTCTCAAAATCTGTGGAATAAAGGAGACTCTTACCAAATCAAAAAGATGCAGTATTTTTTGCTGGTGCTGTGTTTTTTTTCAAGGGGCTCATTGCAGCATTTTCCCAAACATATTTCAACTGAAATGTCTCAAAAAAACTTTCTTCAGATTTCGGGTTTGAGGTTAGAGTTTGGGTTGGGGTTTGGGTTAGGGTTTTGTTAATAAATGTTGTTTTTGTTTTCTTGTCTCCCATGTTTCTGCCACACATTTTTTTGGTTGTTTGCTGCCTTGCCTTGGCTTTTATCTCTAAATGTGTGGCTTTGCCAACTCTGTGCCTTGCTATTGCCACACAACCTTCAGTCCCATCCAACTCTCAGCCTGTCACAAAGATGTGCTGAGTCCATGCTGTCAACACAGCATTTGTCAAAATTAACTATTTTATGCTCAGTACATTTCCCACTTGTAGAGCTCTAACTGTCTTTCTGTCAGAAAACATTTGTTTTGGAAGTTTTTTTTTTTTTTTTTTTTGAAAAAAGGTCGATTTCTGCCTTGTAGCGAAGTCTCAGTCCAGGTGAAATGTTTGGCTTGTATTTTATTCCTTGCATCCACACACATTGAAACTGAAGAGAGCTAAGTTAAGAAAATGAGTGGTGAAGTAAAAATTATGTGGTTTATAATATAGGCTACCAATAGTTTAAAGGGAGCACTCAGTCTGGTAGTGTGCACCAAAGTTGGAGTTAATAACCTCAGGGACTGGAGTGTAGGTGAGATCCTTCAGAGCAGATGATGCTTTAAATTCTACTTCTCCTTTATGAGCTTGGTGACAAACTTTTCAGAAGAGTTTTGCAGTTTTAAGGAAAACAAACAAACAAACCAAAAATAAACAAAACCTTTGTCCCACAAACCCCTGTCTCTTCAGAGTTTTCTTTGAGCTATAAATTCACTGCTGATACTGGCTGAGGAAATGGCTGGCTGCCCAATATAATTGTCCCACAAAAATGTACAGAATCTCTATCTTGCAGTCTCCTATAAAGAAAAACATAAAGCAAAAATGTTGGGGGAAAAAAGAAGTAAAACAGGACATGACCTTCTTTTGGAGTAAATATATGGAGGAATTAAAAGATCCTCAAAAAGCCTTGTTTTGTTTTCTAAAATGCCAATGTTTGTTGATGATTGATTCCAGAATTGATTAGAGGCAGAAGGATAGACAGGTGGGTGGTGGAAGTATTAACCAAAAATATCTAAACCAAGATTTTTCCAAGATTTAAAGAGGGTTCTGTCTGCACATGCAGCATTCACATGTGTGCTGTGGTTTTGGATGCTGACAAGGAAACAACATAACCTGCCTTGCTTTTTTCCTTGTCACTTAGTGGAATATCACACCTTGGGTTGTCATCAAATTGTTGTTAACACAAATTGTCAGAAATTCAGCTTCATGTTTGAGTCACGGAAGGGACTGAAGCTGTACTTTGAACAAGGCTTGTGCCTGTGCTGTACAGTGAAAAAAACAATTGCTGCCCTAGTTCAAGCAATAGACAACACTGCTTTAGGTCTTTTTACAGTGCTGTTAGAGGAGAAGCTCAAGGACTTATTTTTATAGGTAAAATGAAAGTGTAAAAGAAGCCATCTTGCTAAAATCCCCAGTTTTGTTGTTTGTTTTTTTTTGTTTGGTTTTTTTTTTTTCATTTTAACTATGTCCCTTCAACCAGTCATACATAAAACCTATGAAAAATGACACCTTGAGGGGGATGTCCCACATGAGAACTCTATAAGCTGCAACCTGTGACTCCTTTCTGTCAAATGTCAGTCCTCAGCCTGGTCAGCTGAAGAGATGGGAATTTGAATAACCCTAGAGAGCATTTCAAATGCATTTTTAGAAATGTGTGGTTCTGGGCTGTGGGTTGCTTGCTGTAAGGACACTAAAGAGGTGCTGCTGTCTCTGGTGATTTTTATGTTGTCTCTGCAGGTGATTGTAAAGGAAAGATGATGTTTCTGGTTGCACTGAAAGAGATTTTTTTTTTTTTGGCCATTTGCCTCCTTTAAAATGTCTGCAGCCCAGATCCACTTGGGTTGTGATGTGTTTTGATCCTGAGGGATGAATAAAACCAGACCAAGTAATCCCTGGGAACTTGTGCAGCAGAATTGCTAGGAAGCAATTCAGGGACATTCAGCACATCTAATGCTTTCCTCTGAGCCAGTGGCATACCTGATATGGTTTCAATGAGAGTTTTGACTGCTCTTCATGCCTCCTGCTTTAATAGCGCTGAGCCAGGGCTCCAAAGATGTTCAGAAATCCAGGTTTGATTTCTGTAGGTTTTCAGATGTTTGTGCCATAATGGGGAGAGTCGTCCTCAGCGCTTGGGTCAAACCAAACTTCCCAGGCTCTGCCATTTCCAGGGTGTTGCAATGAAATAAGGCATTTTGTTTCTTTGTTTTGCTTATGGAAAAGAGGATCAAGCTTTTTCCAGTGGATTGGAAATAGGTAGCCCTCAGTGCTGTTGTTTTTGGCTTGCTAATGCAGGCTTTACCATATAAGTGTTCCCATATTTAATCCCACAGAACAGGACCATAGGCATTGCCCTCTATGAGAAATGTCTCTGAAAGTGATAGTTTCCCCTTCCCATAGGGAACAGAATTTCACATTGGAAAAGAACTATGGAAAAACATGATTTAGTTTGCTTATAAAATGTTAAATGGTCTACTACTCTGTTTAGAAGTAGCTGTCTCTAGTTAGAAAGTTATGGAAGAAAGGCAATACTGACTCCTGGAAAAGAAAGTTTATATTTCCACAACTGTTTGGGTTTGGTACTCACACTTCAAATTTTCCCACCTGGTAATCAGTTGATCTGTGTGTCAGTAAATACAGTGATGAGATGATCTATAGGAAAGTGAAGAAATAATGAGGTAAATAATAAGGTAAATTAATTTGTGTTGCATTTAGTGTTCCTTTTATGAACAGAGTGCAAGATAATTGTCTCATCTTTCCTTTGTGTGTGTCATCCTGAGATTTCTTGAGTATGAACCAAATAGATTAATTTTATAGAAACTTTTTAGTTATTGGTGCCCCTTGACTTGGATATTTTGCAGGCTATATGGTATGAAACAGTATAAAAGTATATCAGCAAGTGGATTTAAAAAATTCCTCTGGCTCAAATCATGTCTAGTTGTCAGGATTTGCTCATTCATGGTATTTCACTTGATAGATCATAGAATCATCAAGTGGTGTGATTTGGAAAAGGTCTGAAATACATTTGTGAGTTTTGCTTCAAAAAGGATTTTTTGGAGATGTTTGGCAGAATGATTTTGTTTTTTAAAAGTTTTTTGTTTTGTTTTGTTTTTTTTAAGTACAGTGCTTAGGACTACAGAGTAAAAACAGCCCATGAAAGAAAAACCAGTCCTTGGTCAGGAATATGTGTGTGTGTGTATGTTTTGGCTCTGCCTCAACAAATGTGTGCTTAACTTAAAGAAGGTGAGGAATCTTGTTTGGTTGGTGAGGAGAGCACTTAAGCACCCTGTGAAGGAGAGCACTGAGGAACGACTTGGTGCTGAGGTATCACAGGAAACAGGGCTCAGTGAGAGCCCTAGAAAGAAAACAAGATGTTCTTCTGGTTAAGACTGATGTCCACCTTCAGAGCTTTATCTGCAAAACATCTCAGTAGTCAGGAAGTCACACAACTTAAAGGTGTTTATATTGTACCTTTGACTTTGTATTTTCTTCTTGGTATGTAAATGATGGGGCATTTTTTCTCACAGCTGCAGAAAGTTAAGCAGAGTTTCTGCTTGAAAGACCTGGATCACTTCGTGTAGCTACATGACTGCTGAATGGCATGTCAGTCCTTAGATTTTATTAGTGATTGGAGTAGTTTGGCATTTTATTGATGGATCTGGATTTTCTCTGGATTAGAACATGCAACTGCAATTGACTTTAGTGGGAATTTTATTAAGGCTGAAATATTCTGTAATCTGGATTTATGCATTGAACAAAGACAAGCAGCATTCCTTTCACCAGATCTGCTGGATTTGGCAAACCTCAGGAAAACCTGGATTCTTCAGTATTTCCTGTGAAGGTTCAGAATGGAGTTTCATGTAGGAACTGCCACTTTAGCTGGTCACAGCTGTGATTCTCTGTCTTGGCAGCTCTTGAGGTAGCAAAGGTATTTTTTTCTTTTGGAAAACCAGGGTACCAGGTGTGTTCAGCCATGGTGGAGCACAGAGCTGCATGTGTGGAGAAGACTTTGACTCCCTCTTCATTTAATCACACACTACCTTCAAAAACCTCCTTTGACAGGCAGTATAAAATTGGAGCAAACATCTCAAACTTCTCTCAGATAAGCTCATTTTGCCCCTGACACTACTGCTTAAACCCACTGAAACCCATGTAAATGCAACCCTATGCAGCTATGCATGAATAGCCAGGAGTTTTTGCATCTTTGACTGGAGGCAGCCAGCAATCAAGAAACTGTGCTGGTTGTGGCCAAATGAAATAGGGAGTTCCCTCAGATTTTTTTGTTTGCTTGGTTTTTTTTTGTTGTTGTTTTGGTTTTTTTTTTTCTTCTTTTTTGGTTTTTTTGGGGGGTTTTTTGTTTTTGTTTTTGTGTTGTTGTTTTCGGAGGTGATTATTTGGGGCATGATGAGGTTTGGCTCCATATTAATCAGTGCAGTGTGGATATTAAAATTCTCAGTTCTGTGGCTGATGCTTCCCAGGATGTTCTCGGGATTGCATTACACTGTGGTTGGGTTACAGCCATGGCAGCAGGATCAGGTGCATGGAGCAGTTTTCCTTCCCTGAGTGGGAGTTCAGATGCATAGAGCAGTCTGCCTTTCTTGCTTGGGAGTTTCTTCCTCACAGAGGAAAAAGAAAAGGAGCAGCCAATCAGTTTAGTCAGTGGTGCAATTGTATCTAGCAACTGCAGCAAGGATCAAGATGTATTTTGGTTTCTAGATCATCCTAATTTTTTTCTGCCTTTGGTGCCCTCTTCAACCCCTCACATAAACACTTCTGTCTTCCCAGTGCCTGTGATAACCATTGGCTTACTCAGAGAATCCCTTGGGAGCTGAAGAGGCAGCATCTTCCAGGCTCAGGGCATCATATCTGGTGAGATATATGCTTTTTATGCCTTTTTTTTATTCAATTGAGACAATTTCTATCATGATCTGCCCTCCATGTTAGCTTAGTTTTCTTTGGAACTCAAAGTCTGGTATGGAAAGAGGTTGGTTTGGTTTAGTGACCAGCCTGATCTGCAAGACACTTTGTGATAGTCCTTGATCAAACTGGCTGAATTAAGAAATTACTTGTATATTTGGGAATTTTCCACCCTGATTTTTCCCCCTTTCTTTTTTTGTGTTTTGCATGCTTAGGATTATAAGTTAAGTATGTGCATGGTAATTTAGCTCTTTAAAGCACTGAGAACTTTTTCCATGTTGTGGCTCCATATTAATCTCCAGGTTCCTGGAAATTACCTGAATGGGGAGGAGGTGTTTTTCCCTTGGGAAGGTCCAACTCTTGTGTCTTTATCATTAACCCTACACGTGGTCATCCTTGCACACACAGGGCACAGACTGAGGGAATGAGGTCAGCTCAGCAGCCACACTGGGCTTTTTCTTGGTGAAAGGCTATGAATGTGGAGACCATTATGTGTCATTAAGATAATAATGTAGCTGAATATGTCAGTGAAGTCAATGACTCTGTTCTCCAGGTGTTCTGGTTTTAGTTTGATAGGGACACATAAAAAAATTCTGCTTGCCAGGTGGGAGGAAATTTGCCTTTCAAAAGATTGTTGCTTCAGCACTTGATAGGAGTCTTCTAAGCAAGAATGGTAATAATAATAATAAATGTTCCCAGGCTGTACTTGTTTTATAATTGCTGTTTAGCCCAAATTGCTCTGAGTGAGGAAACTCCATCATTGTGGCTCCACAGGTGGAGGTTATGATGTCATGTGCAGCAAATTCACTGATTCAAAAAGATGGAACATTTCTATAAAATAGTAACACAATGCAGAGTTTTAGTAGTGAAATCTAAGGGCATTAAAAAGGATTCAAAATTTAAGTGAAGCAGCCGACCTTGATGTGGAGGTGAGGAAAGGACTTGTCTTGGTTTCTTCATTTGAAATTGTTTTGTTGTGAGATAGAATTAGGATGAAGGTGAAACAGATTTAATTTTAAATGGTATAAAGAGAAATTTTATTATTAGAAACTATAAGAAAAAAAGCTTAGAATAAAATTTTAGGCTATTTTTTAATACACATTTTTAAAAATATTGAAAACGCATAGAAAAATAACTTAGTTTACTATTTTAAAATTAGTTTTTTATTAGAAACTGCCACTGTTTGCATGATCTGATCTGAACTTTTCCTCTAAGGGGAAGGTTTGTAAGCATCCCAAGAAGTTCTGGCCACACATGTGGTAGAGCTGATGGCTCTTGTGTCTGCACACACTTTTAGTGAGTTTGTGTCTCTGAGTTCTGTTTCCTCAGTACCTTTTTTCTCATTTCTGGTGTTCACAGGCAGATTCAAGTGGCCAAGCCAGAGCCAAGTCCTAGCACAGATTTTCTGTGGCCAGCTGGCCCTGCCTGCACCTCTGGCTATCAGAGGTTGTGTCAGGAGAGCAGGGAAAGAAGAGGCAGGGCGAGCCAGGAGGGTAGAAACCTAAAAGTGAATTTGTTGGGCAATATTGGCTCCCAAACACATTTTTTTATTTGCACATGGATCTCTAAAGGTTCCAGTTTCAGTCCTTGGGAATAATTAAACCTTAAACAGTGCAATATTCAATTAGTGAGCTGTCCTGACAAAGGCATGTCAAAGTAAATTGGTCTTTTTTTTTTTTTTTTTTTGAGGCTGTTAACTGTGCTGACAGAGAGTTGGTTAATTCTTGAAGGATAATGTTTTGGGCAAATTCCCAGCCTCCAAATGCCTGCAGGCAAACTTGTCCATATTTGTGGTATATTTGAGGTCTAGTGTTCCTCCTTTGGGCCATATATTTTAAGAGGGAATTTTAATGGAATGAAACATTGCTGCAGAGCAACAGCCTTCTCTGACACACTTCCCAAAAGAATGTTAAGGCCAAAGGTCTTGTTTTTTCAGGGCAAAAGATGTGGATCCTCTAATATTTACTCAGTTATAAATAGTGATGGGCAAGGCTCTAAGGATGGATTCCTGGGAGATTGTATCAGGGATAGTTATTCTCCAAACTAAGCAAAGACAGTGGTTGTCTTTTAATTGTTGCATCTTCTCTGGCACAGAGAACATCATTATTAAACAGATGGCAAACAATTACAGTAAGTTTGAGGTTTTCACTCCTCTCTTATTTCTCTGCAGTCCCAACAGGAACCAAAATGTGTCTTATTTCTAGTAAGAGATGGCAGTTTAATGCTGGGGGAGATGCTCATGCTAAATGTTTTGGTTGTCCAGTGAGGTGGCAGGAGAAAAGTTTTTTCCCCATGGGGTTGCCTTCTTGGGGTGCAAGAGGTGCTGCTCTTGACCAGCTGGGCTTGGACAGGGAACTTGTCCATTATTTCATTTATCCACACCTCTCTTCTCCCATTTGTAAATAGGAGGGAAGATTATAACTTGTCTCAGGGAGAAGCTGTTTGAAAATGTTGTTCCTTTCCCCTGAAAGCTAAATCTGTTAGTATCATTGCTTATAAATAGGTGAGTGTTATCTAATGCCATTAACAGGTTAGTTTGCCTCCCACAGTGAAATTCAGTCTCTCACAGTGAAGGTCTTGTAAAGTTCAGCATGCAATTTGTGCATCACCAAAGAGTTAACATGAAACCCAAATGAGAAATAATCCTTGCTAAGGAGCCTGAGGGCCAGAACCTCCATAAGTGACACTTCCAAACAGAAGCACAATAATAAATTCCTTTATTTCTTGGGAAAGGAATGCAGTTTCTCATTTACTTTCTAATTTCCTGTATCAAGAGCAAATGTACAGTAACTGAACTGACTGGAAAATGCTTGGTAGTAAATACTAAATAATAAATCGACTAAATAAATAAATCTCAAATAACAAGAAAAAGTATTTTTCAGACACTGATGTGCTTTTGTGTAGATGTGGTTTTTTTGCTAGTACTTACCAGAGAAGAAAGAGCTGACTTCTGATAGCTATTAGGTATCATTCCAAAATCTTGCAGTTCAACATTTATTTCTAGTGATGTAAGACAGGTACTTAGCTCTGTAAAAAGTTGTAGCTGGACTCTGTAGGATACTTGAAACTTTTGAGAATCTGAGATTTCTCACTGTAACGTGTCATATGCTATCTGTACCCCCAAAAATTAAAAATAAGTGCCAGTACTCAAAAAAAAAAAAAAAAAAAAAAAAAAAAAAAAGAAAAGAAAAAGGGATTCAATGACAGGATTCCTGTTTTTTCTGGTGGCTGTTGGTACTATCATATATTCTAAAGCATTCCAACCAAGGGCATGTGGCTGCGATGGAATTTGATGTACAATCAGTTTTAGGGAACAGCCTGTGCCTTGTTAATATAATCCATAGAAGGCTTCCAAACTTCCTGAAACCAGTCCCTTCTCTTTCCAAGCCTGTATATGATCTCATAGGAAATGATCTGGGAGAGGCCAGCTAACCCTTTTGCATAATCAAGGTAGCATTGTTCTTTTAATGCCTAAAGTGAGTTGTTTCACAGATATAAACTCAATAATCCCCTTCTTTTCTGTCAACAAATCTCTATTATCAGGCTTTGCAATGATTTTGGTGGCATTACAAAAGAGAATAAGTGGGAAGACTGAAGTGTGATTTGAAGGCTGACCTCAATAATGTCATTCATTTCCTTTGTCACCCTTTGTCTTAGCTATTTCAAAAATCCTAAAACACTTGCTGCCCAGTGAAATTGGGAAGGCTGAAATGCAAATACACAAGTGGGCAAGGCTTGTTTGCAGTGGGCTTCTGAGCAGCCTGCACCTTGCTAAGTTTCATAAATGGCAGTGATAGCAAAACAGCAAGGAAGGTACCTGCCCTTTGTATAGGTCTGATATAAGACCTCTCATATGTACATTAGCAGTAGAAAAAGAAAGTGTGTTCTTGTACTGGGGCCCTTGAGAATGTTTTTGTAAATAGCAAACCCAGAGTGCCTCGTGCATGTTCTTTTCTATCCTCGGGATACCCAGGATTTCCTCAATATATTTAGCCCAAGAAGGGAAGCTCTCCAGTGATCTGCTGTCCCTGAAAGCCTTGTAGGGCAGTGAGCCTGAGCCTTCCCTGGCAGGGCAGGGAGGACAGGAGGCTCTGGGCTTTGTCACTGTGCACAAGTACAATTATGGTCTAGTTCATGTGAACAGGCAGCAGCTGCAGCAGGCTGGAGTTCCAGTGAGCCTAAGCAGAGGGTTCTGTGGCACTGTCATTGCTGCAGAGTTGTTAAATTTGGCACTCTGCTCTGGGATCCAGTCAAACATGTTCTTCACCATATTAGGATATGTGGAAATTGGCCAGGCAGCAATGGGCCTTCGATGTACTTATTGCTTGTGCTCGTGTTTTAGGGTGTAGGCAGCCACTGCTTTACTTAAAAACTAGCAGATCTGACAGGGCAAGACAAATAGAACCCTTTAAAAATTGTCACTGAAGTATGGTAGGGAAAAAAAAGGGGGTTTCCCAAGACAAAGGGCATTGTTGTACAAAGTTTGGGGTTCCCTTGTGCTTTTCATCCATAGATATTGATCATCCTGTAAATCAGGTTCCAGTACTTGTGTATTGTGCTGTTATTCAGGTGAAAAAACAGAGTGAAGTGAGCCTGGCTGGCTGTGACATGAGCATTTCCATTCCCTCTGCTGGCTTATCCCAGGCTGGGGAAGGCAAACCCTGGCTTGGTGACTCCCAAGGTTTGCTGGAGTTGGGCTGATGGAGCCAACCCAGCTGGGGGTGGTGCAGGAGCAGTGGGGCTGAGCTCTCTGTGCTGCTTCAGGGGAATTCCTAAAACTTCCCCAGCAGGGGATGGATCATTCCACTGGAGAAATTCCCAAATAGAGAATCTTCAGCATTTGACTGAAAACTTCTATGTTCTTAAGGGCTGAGAATTTGACAAGTGTTGGTCAAGCATATTGTCGGGTCTACCATGTACTCCAGTAGATATTGCTGTTAAAATTACTTATTTTGATCAGTATGTCTTTTCACAGTTTTTAATTTACTACTGCTCCCTGTACCTGTAAACTTTTGTTTCACTAAAATGATTCTCTGTCCTTTCTAATGTTGTTCTAACACTTGCAGACAGTTGTCA
>JANRMJ010000077.1:68356166-68367086 GCA_025584955.1 Alethe diademata | reverse complement strand
TGTGATCCATAGAGATCTGATCCAAACCTAGGGAACTGAAACTTTTTCTCTGCATGAAAAAAAAAAAAAAAAAAAAAGGAAAAAAGAAAGAAACTGGGTTTGGTCATTTCCCCAAGTCTCAGGAATGTTAGTGATGTCACTTTTTTGTCACTTTTCTGTCTTTAAGAATTCATCTCTGTTACAAAGGCCATAGTGGATATTCAAGGAACACTTAAATAAAACTCTGGCAGCTGAAGTTTCCATCCCATCAGTAGGTCAAGGTTCAGTGACAGATTGTCCATGAGGGCTCGTGGTTGATTATCTCTAAAATTACAGGTGAACTAGTGCTCTTTCAAGAAAGGGGGGCTGAATGAAGGAAATAAACTGCTCACAGTTATGTTGCATGGAAGCCACTTCCATCTCTGCCCTTTAACACCCATTCAAGTCTTGTGTGGGAATAATTGTGTATTTCTTGTCTTTTCATTCTACATCTTGAAATCTGATTTAGAGGACTAAAATACCAATGCAAAAATGGAAAAAAGGGAAAAGATTTTTTTGCGTACGTTAAGAGGGATAACAATGAGACCTCACATATGACTGTCCCTGTTTTGTACCTTGCTATCTGGAAGTTTCCAGGTGTATCTGTCAGATCAGTTTTAACAGAAGAGATTCCTTTCATCCTGCTGGGAGTGGTGTCAGTGTTGTGCTACTAGGGAAGACAAGCCCAGTTGTTGAACGAAATTTAGTTGTTTAACCTAAATTTAGTTAAACACACTAGGCTTTAATATCACCACATTAGCTTGAATGTCAAAAGCTCACTAGCTTTTCCACCTCCCATTGTGGGACCCAGCAGATAGGAGAATTCCCTGGTGTTTGGTTCCATAATGTGTCTCAGTGGGAAGCAGCATGAAGCAGATTTCAGCATCTTGTGCTCCTGAGCTTTTAGTTTTAGGTGGGTTGTACAGTTCTAGCATGATTCACCCCAAAGTTTGTCTCAGCATCCTTTTGGTTCATCTGTTGGATCCTCTACGTTTCATGGTTGATTCAGCTGGGTCCACAGAACTTTCTGTAAACCATGGAGTTCTAAAGAGAAATTTAGGGGTTTGGAAGAATAACCAGCTTCATAGGGCAGATGGCACCATCTCTGATTACTGTATCAAGAAAGGAAGTTTGGGTTTACCACAAATTGCAGATAAAAATTAATATTTGCGAAGGAGACACGTATGATTTATTTGTAAGTGTTTTCTGTTTCCATAATGAAATTTCCTTCGGGTTTAAGTACAGTCATTTGGAGGAAAAAAACCAGAGGTCTGTGGCTCATTAGTTTCTGGTGGTTGTCAGAAGCCATTAATCAATTGCCCCTTTTACCAACATAGGTCCTAATTCAGCAAAGCATTTAGGCACATGCTTAACTGTAAGCATGTGTTTCAGACCACTTTGCTAAATCAGAGCTTTAATGTGATTCAAGCTTGCTGCATTTTTTTCCAAGTCTAAGGTTACCCCAAAATGACAGGAGTCACTAATACATCAGCTAAAGTGTCATGTACCTTCCTCACCTGTCTTTCTAAAAAGTCATATGCAGGGGGAGGAAAAATAAGGGTCAATTTTTTCTTCATCCTTTTAAAATCCTACCTCAAATGGAGGCTACTGTCTTGAATAGTAGGGCATATGAAATAGAAACAAGCCAGGAGCAAGGGGAGTGAAATGTGGGGAAAGCGATTTCCACCTGATTATTCTGTTCTCTCTGTTTTTTGCTGAAGCCTGCTTGGTTATGAGGAGGAAAGAGGAAGGCAGCAGATCTAAGTTTTGATACAGCCAGATGAATCCTGGTATGCAAGATCTGATAAGTCTAGGCAGAGTATGCATGCATCTTAATCTACAGAGGAGATAAATTCAATCTGTAATTCTCCCAAGCGCTTCTACTACTCTGGTAAAAATTAGGGTGACTTTCAGCAGTGACCAAGGGTCAAGACTGAGGGTTCTGTTCTCAGTCTAATTCCTGTCCCCTTTGGCACCTGGAAAAGGATGCAGTCCAACCACAGCTATCCTGCAGAGAAATTCCCTGGAAGGAGCAGCACCTCGAGTGGCACAATGCTAGCATGACTGCCCCCTCCCACCATGTTCACCCTTCCCATTTTTGTTCCAGTAAGAGAATCAAAGGGACCTGGGTTTCTTCTTTACATTTATATGAATATGATTTGTAGTTTAGTAGAGATGATTGAGAACTCTCAGAAATTACAGCAGTTATTAGATCAATACAATTTTTATGGTTCAGGAGGAAGTTGAATATATTGACAGTCAAGGTAACCAGCTTTAAAATCTCTTCAGGGATTGTTTGGCATAGGAGAGAGTGGAGCCTTTAGGCAATTTCTGCCCATTCTGTGAAAGCCAAAGTGATATCCATGTGTCACACACAGTCTTGGTTCCTTTCAGACTTTCCAGTAGGGAATGCTGCCTGTTGAATCAGCAGAAGCACTTTTCCATAAATATAGGTTTCCTTTGGATTTTCTCCTCTCAAATGTTGCTGCCATTCAAACTTGTTTTGCTTGTGAAACCTGGCATCATCTCAGCCTCAGGTTGTATGTGGGAAGGAAAATTACTTCATTGGCTCATGCTTTCTTTTTCTTCCCTTTCTGCATTTGACAGCAGCAGGAGCACATGATGGGATGGTGCACATAAACCTTTGCTATGTGCATTGCACAGATTGAAATGACAGCTGAGCTTGGGCTTTCAGGCTCAAGCAAGACCAACGTTGCTCCTAGTGGGCCTTGACTCTGCAGTCAACAGAGGTGTGTGGAAAATTTTGCGTGCTTCCTTTGACTTTCTCTTGGTATTCTTTCTATCCCAGGAAGAAGAAACCAAAACACTTTCTATTTTCTATATTAATAGTTTTATACCACACTTAGGGACAGCTTAAGCACTGTTTATGTTGAAAAGCATTCCAAAGCCTCAAAGACTTAAAATCTGATCAGTTGAGAAGCAAAGGGCAGTAGGGGAAGAAGCAGCATTGAGGTAACCCCCTGTCCCCAGTCTCACCCCAAAACCATGTGACAGAGTTAGGCAGAGAAGTCTCATCTTGAGTCCTAGGTCACAACTTTCTCTTGCTGGTAAAAGGATGTCTTTGATAAGCTTTGACTGATAATTGTGGCAGTGGCTTTCTCCACAGCATGCTTTATCTCTGGAACCCTGAAAGGAATTGGCACTCTCACCAGTTGTGGAATCTTTTTGGTAAAGATAGTTTTGCCACTCTAGAATGAGTTGCCGAGGCAGTTAAAGGCATAGACCTTCCATGGCACATTTTTTTTTATTATTATTTTTTAAATTTGGAGCATGCCCTTTGAATGATTTTAGTTTCAGAAAGTTAAAGCAACACTTAAGGAAGTTTTAAGATAGCTCTCTTTTATCTTCATGCTTTGATTGTGCAGTTATTTAGAATGCCTGGTTGTCTTGTGCTTTTTTTAATGAGCAAGAAGTTTAGGGGGCTTCACATCTCCTACCTCTATGACTTGCTAAGCACTCTGTGTTTGAGTATTGCAGCTTCATCAGGACCAAAAACTGAGGGCTCTCTGTGCAAAATTGTGCTTACAGATGCTGAGCAAATAAATACAGGTGGTCTTGGAAAATGTGAACCCTCAGCCATCCATAGGAGACACTTGACAACAGCAGAGATTAGATCTTGAGTAATTCAACAAAATATAATGCCTGTGGGTTTTTGGTTTGTTTTTTTTTTTTTTTTTCCCCAGTCTATGAAGTTTAACAAAGAAAAAGGAAGAAAAGGGAAAGGATGGTCAGGCAACAAAGGGAGAAATGGTGGGATATGTGTGATTAATACACTTTTAACTTTGCTGTCTATGATGACACTATGCAGTGATGGAGTGGATGTATTCTGTGATTGATTTTCTTCTACTTTAAAGTAGTGGAGCTCTAAAAATGACTAATGAACCTCTTTTCAAGGTTCATATCTATGACCTAATTCATATGCGCAGGAATCTTGTCTTCCTTTTAACTGCTGTATAAAGTTGAGGGATGCTCATCTACAGAGCATTAGAGGCCAGAGCAGAGACCCTGGACAATTTCCAGCACTAATAGCTGCATTCCAGTGAAAACAGGAATCAGATGTACAGTGCACATGACAGTCTAATTGGCAGATGTTATTTACCATATGTTAATTGCAAGTTGTACTCTAAGTTATGATGTTGATTAAGGCAGCAATTAGAGCAGTCCCTTGTAGTATGCTGACTTTTTAAAGATAATTGTTCCAGTAGATGCATTTTTATCAGTGTACCACTGAAGCTTATTCTTCAGAGGAAAACCTTATTAATGGGTTTTTCCTGACCTTGGTATGGCTAGTTTCTCCAGAAAAGTTCCGACCTGAGCAAGTGTCCTACTTTATTTATTTAGGCTATGCAAGATAGTATGATGTGTATGTTTGCATATTATTTTTGTGCTCCGTCTGTTGCAAGATACATCAGTGTATGTATGTGTATATTAAAGTCTATTTGATGTAACCATCTGTAGGCCTAAATAGGGATTTTTCTCTGGAGTTACTAGAAATGAATATTATAATACATGGAGCACCATACCCCCAGTGGGGATGCTAGTATAAAATGCTAGTATATAAATGAAGTTCAGGTTGTCTTGTGGACAAATTGTAGTCTGGAGGGTGGAAGTCAGTCTTTGGTTTGTATAAAGCATGTGAAAAGCTTCCTGTTGCATTGTCTGATTGGTGTTTCCTCATAGTAGAGGAAAGAGGAGGGGAAAACTGGTGCAAGAACAAGATGCAGAAGGTGTTCTCATCCTTCAGACCAGCTGAGCAGGCATAATCCTGTACCAGTTTCTCTCTGGTACAGAGTGAGCCCAGGGTTTTTGCTTTTGGGAGACCAGCTGCACAGCTGTGGTAGCTTTTATTGTTAAGACCGAGCATTCTTCAGCTCAATCTCACACTCTTGAAATGATTTCTGTTCTGGTAGCTGAGCTGGCTACCTTCACATGGGACATCTAAAGACATCCCAAAGGAAACAGAGCTAATTATCTGGTTGCCCTGATGATCCTGGTGATCATTAATCTACCATGAATCCTATAACCTGTAGTCCTGTTCTCAAAAATGTGCTGCACCCCCACTGGTCAAGGTTGTGACTACAAGAGTCCTGTGCTCACCACGCTTCTCTCATGCCATGGCACTGAGATTTCCCTCTGCATTTAAACTGGAGAAAAGCTGATTTTCTGTCACTGTTCTACAGTCAAAGTAGTCACCCAGCACCATGTCATTATAACAAGTTTTTAAGCTGTACAAGCAGTGGCGAGGAAAAAAAGCTGATTTTTTTCTCTCCTTAAAAAAAAAAAGCTTCACAGAATCCTAGTGAGCAGGGTGTGTTGCTTTGAGAGACTAGTTTAGATCCATTCTCTCAAAGTGGAAGGGACTTCAAGCAGAGGAAATCACCATGTTGAAGGAGAGGCTACTTTGATTTATGTCATCTTCAAAGTGTTCAGATTTCCAGTCACACTCTAAGCTCTCAAACTGAAATAACTATGTCTACCCAGGGATTTGTCAGGGCTTAGCTGCATCTGTTCAGAATTGTACTTCTCATTGAAGTAGTGCAACTTTTCCTTCCTAGAAGAAGCTGTTTGTGTGTTAGCCAAAGGCTGCAGTTGTAAAGGCCAGATTGAACTGGTGAAATGGTACGTGTGAGGTTTTTGGTTTAGGGTTTTTTATTTCTTTTCTTTTTTTTCCTTTTTTCTGCTCTAGCAATAAATTTTACATTGATGGTGTGACCCATTATTGCTTGGCTGTGGACATGTCACCAAGGAGGTGATGTGCAGGGTACCAAACCAGCCCACCACTGCTATGTACAACCAGGCAGTCTTTGTATTGAGGCAGCTATTTAAAAATGGAGACAAATCTGTCACATAAGTAGAAATTTATTATAGACAGCTTTCTCATGAATGTCTGTCTGAAATTCTATTAGATCTGGCTTGAAGATCTTTGGGGGCTGAGAAATCCCTGTGTCTACATTAACTCCATGGAGGTTTTCATGTGCTATCTTCTGAGATGTTTGGGCAAGCCCAGGTGATCCTGTTGCAGATCTAAAGGGACACTAAAGATATGGCTGCTGTTCTGCAGGCTTAGAACAAGCCAAAACTTGGGACTTTTCTGAAGCTTCCTTTGTTTTCTACATCCTCATCTTCCCTCCATTATTTTTAATAGTTTAGGTGTCCTTAATGGTTGTATGAAGAGGCCCTTCAATCTGTGTTAAATGTGTGCTTTGGTTCTGGCTCAAGCAAGGAAGCTGACAGCAATGAAATCACTATTTCTGGAGAAGGCAGCACTTTATCATCTTCTGCCACATTTGTCACTGCCCTCTCTCCCTTTTCAGAGCATACCACTGAAAGAATTTGACAGAAACCAGTTTTGTGTTTCTAAGAAATGTATAATTTGTTTCTTTCAGAGAAAGTGGCCTTTTTTTTTTGCCCTTGTAAAGAAAACCAAATAATATTAATAAAAAAAGCTGTTTCACTGCTTGACCCCCATGTAAGGACTCCATTCACAGAACATAGCTGGCTGTGCAAGTTATTTTCTTTCTCTTATAATCAGCCTTTTGTAAAATGCAGAAATCACTCCTTCCTTCACAGGTTTGTTGTGAGAGTGAAAACTTTGAATCACTCGTTATTGTCTTGAAAATCCTATGCATACTACAGACAGAAGCAAAAACTTCCATGTGATTGAATGTTGACTAAAAGTGAGGAGAAATATATTTGTGCTTGATTGGAGATTTAGCCAGGTGAAGAGATAATATAGTATTACCTGAAGTCTTCTCTGTGTGGAGTTTCAACTGTGCTCTCCTCATGCTGGAGTGCAGCCCTTTTCATTTCCCACAAATATGCAGAGGGCAAAGCCACGACTGGGATTGGGAATTTGCCACTGGAAGGAATTTGCCACTGGCCCCCTGGATGGAAAATTCAAAGTAGCCAGGCATGAACTGGAAGTCACCCTGTGCCAAAGTGCCACAGCTGCCACTGCTCTCCCCAGTGCTCTGCCCAATTTCTGAGCTGAGTTCCAGGCGTTGCACTGCAATAGGGAGGTCTATGGGAAAAAGTCAAGGAGCACTGTCTGCAGGAATTATGTAGGCTAGTCCAAATTCCAGCAGAGGAATCCCTAGATGATAATTTTTTAGAAGGTTTCTGATCTCTGGTGGTAAAAGTCAAAATTAGAAAAAGTCTGAGGTGATGAATGGCTCAGAGGAGAATAATCTAATTGTTTTGACAAAAGCTGTTTTGTAGATTAAACTCAGAGCTGCAGCAGCAGCCATTCAACTTCTCAAACACTCATTCTTCTCTTCTCCCCCTTTCTTTGATTATCTATTTCTCATCTCCTGTTTCTGGACACACATGTAGAATGAGCCCTGTTGCATGAGGTATTTGTTATCATAAGGCTTTTTGTGCATTCCTCCCATCTGACAGTTAACACAGATTGCTTCTCTGCTGGTGTGTGGGCCTCTTTAATAGACACAAAATCATGCTCTGCAGATCATCTGTCTTTTTGGTGGCTGAAGAGGGGATGAGCTTCACTGAGGATACTATAGATTCTAAATATGTATCCTAAATATAAAAGAATAGCATCATAATAGCATCATGCCTTGAAGTGACACCATGCAGCTGCAACAGCTGGAGGTGCTGGAAGAGCTGCTTTGGGTCTCTGGTGTAATGGACCTGTCCAAGCCTATTGCTAAACCTTTCTCATTCCCTTTGTGACCAATCATCTTTTTCATCTTCTTTGCTGCCTCTGTATCACTGCTTCTCTTTGTTTTTAACACTGTCTTTCCCATTGCTTTAATTCTCCAGGTCCTCTTTCATCCTTGTGTTGTGTGTTCTGGGTGTTTTTTTGTCTGAAGCACAGTGCAGATTTGTTTCTACAGCTATTCCTCCAGTCAGCTTTTTTTCACTCAGCTGCAGGTGGTAATGTTATTTTAAGTGTTCATGAAGGAGATGTAAACTGTGATAGGTAGCCTAATAAATTTAAAAGCATTGGGGACTGTAGAGACCAGATATCCTCTCTCTGACTTAGACCTAAAGAAATGAACCTAAACTGGTGCTAACTTGATGTCATTGTCACAGTGTGGCAATTCTGATGGAATAGGGCTCTGCCATTCCAGATAAAGTAGTTGTGCTCCCACCTGGGAGAAGTATTCACTTGGCACCCACCAAATGGATGAACAGAGGCAGCATTTCATGAATATAGGCACCATTTCACATATGAACTGCTGCATTCACAGGTTTTCAGCAGAACTGGGGAAGGAACGTGGAGCATGTTCAAATAGACATGTTCTCTGAGCTGTGTTGTTGTGCATTACAGGATAGGAGAAATGAGTGGAGTGGGTGACTATTGTTTAGTTTTGTATATTTCTGCAACTCAAAGATGAAGGAAACCCTGAGGTCTGAGAAGAGGGTTCTGTTTTTAAATAAGAAATACGTAAAATTTAAGCATCAATCTTCTTGAATTCCACTTAGTGAATGAGTCCTGATGCCTATGTGATACTTTTGCTGTTTATTAATTTAATGTGACACTTTTAGAAAGTTTGCCTTGGACAAATGGCATCAAGACGTAAAAGTAATAAACTCTCCATGAGTGCTGCTAACAATGAGAGCTGGCAGTAGACAACATCAACTCGTTTCCCATGAGAAACAAAGAGATATCAAAGGGCTGTAAATAACACTGCATTTTCTGTTTGCCAGATGAACATGGGACATGTGGATGGTCTTGAATGTTTAGCCCATTTTGGCACATGCTTGCATTTTCAGTGGCTTAGCTGCTTGGTTGGGGATGCAAAAGACAAAATAGTGTTGTTAAGTGGTGAGAGAAGTCTCCCAGCACTTTAAACCAGCAAAATCACTGTTATTCTCACTGCTGTGACTGTTGTTCTGAATAGAAAGACTGATGGCATTTTTTAGTTCATTACAACTCTTTCCCTCTAGACAGGATCATCTGTCTTCCCCTTGCACTTTTGAGCAAAAGAAAGGTGTTACTTGAGTTTGATTTTTAGACTGAGCTGTTGCAGATTTTGAAGAAAAGCAAAAACACTGTGAGACAGATAACAGAATCCTCCTCAACAGTAAGAATTGGGAAGTTTCTAATTTGGTAGTCAAATAGTCACCCTACCTGGAAAATAAAGTTTAACTGAGAAGCCTCTCTGACTTCTCTGTGTTCACATAACCCTTAGACTTTGTCAGCAAGTGACCATCTGAAAGATAAAACTGTCCCTCCAATCGTGTTTAATTCAACTCAAATCTCTTCTTTCAGGGAAATTGGTGTAAAACCTAAGGAGGCTGAGCTTAGGATGCCTGGGGTCTGCCAGTGCCAAGTTATTAGTCTCACTGCCTTTCTCTTATTTTCTAATCCAATTTTGTGTTGCCACAAAACAGAGTTAATATTCCTAGAATGTTTCAGCATCATGCTTTGATGCTCAGATACTCAGAATTCATTCTGTTGTGTACTGCTGGTCACTAAATTGTTCAGTTATTTATATTTTGTTGGGATAAGGAATAACATCTGTTTTTCAGAGGCCTTTTTCTTTTTCTTCTTCTCTTTTTTTTTTCTTCTTTTATAGTTTGTTGGGCAACAATGACTTGAACTCTGACTAGTTGCAGTAACATTAATTTGTGAGCCAATGTCCTTGAGACAAAGCAAACACATTGCTTTGCCTAATGTGGTTGTCTTTCCTATTCCAAAAAATATGCAAAGCATAAAGAAAAATGTTTTGCAACCCCATATCCTCTTTTTCCTGTGTTTACTGTTGCATGGCAAATAATATGCATTATGGTATTTAGTGAGCTAAGCTTTTGCTCTGTGGTCAACCACAAGTTTTCTCTGGAGTCAATGGAAGATTCAAATACTAGAGGAATCTGGATGTGAGTCAGCAGATACTGACCAGAGCTGGGTGAAACAATTATTTCTATATTTAAATTTTCATGAATTCAAAATATTTCTGAAAATTCATTGGGATGCATAGAAGGAGTGTGTTAAATAGAAAAGCAAAAAGAGACACTTTCATTCTAATCTATTTTCAGCTCTCATTGTAAGATTGCAGGTTGAAATGCCACTCTGTGCAGCTGGGGGTGAATACTGGGTCTTTTTCTTGTGAAAATGTGGGTGCATTTGCCATCCTGTACTGTACCAGTCATGACTCTCTTTATAGTTGTTCTGCACTGAATGAATAATTAAATTATGGTTTTCCCTTTTTCTTTTAATGTAATCTGGAGTGATTCCAGACAGTCTAGGCAGCAAAAAATCCCCCTCCTGAACACCCTTTAGGCTGATGGTGCTTACCTGAGATGCAGGATGCACTTGCAATTATTTTTGCTTCACCTTAATTCTCTTTTCTCACCACTTAGCTTAACGCCTAATTATTAGTTAGATCTTTCTTTGATTCAACTAGAACTGATACATTTGCTTAGCTAAAGATGGATATTTCTATGGAAAACATTCATTTCATTGATCTGAAATTCTTGATTTGGGGAGGTTTGCCCCATCAGCTCCTGTGTGTTTTATCAGAACAGTTGCAACTGCCTCTGCATATATATTTCATATGAGTAATGGCCTAAAACATCTTAAATAAAGTGTATAACTAGCAAAGCAGATGGTGAGAGAGAAAACAGAAGATGATTATGCCAGATAAGATTTTGAAATGTGATGTGGAAGCCGTGTAGAGAAGACCTCAGTAGCAGAAACCTGCTCTGAGGTCAGGCATAATAAAAGCACACAATAAATGTGTTAGATGAATGAATAAAAAGCTAAGGGTAGAGAAGCTAATGAGGTGGTCAGCCTTTAAAAATAGTTAACCTTTGAGTCCTTGGAACGTGTGAAAATCCTGAACTGGGTCTTGGCATTTTTTGTTTTTTCTCTGCTAAGTGACTCCACGCTCCCGTTTGTGACGTGAGGACTGCAAA
>JANRMJ010000077.1:68336328-68348165 GCA_025584955.1 Alethe diademata | reverse complement strand
CTTGGGAAATCAAAATCTCCTTTGTCAAATTCTAATTTCTAGAGGTTTTGACAGTGAGTTTTGTTGGTGTCTTAAAACATTTTGAGTTTTATTCCACACTTTAAAAAAAAAAAACCCAACCTTTCTAGGAGTGTCATTAAAGAAGACTTTATCAAAGAGAAACAAAGAATGCAGAGCAATTATCCCTTGGCTAAATAAGGTTCTTTATTTTCTGTTCTGTATAGAGATCACCTTGTTTTTTCTGGAGTTGTCATTTTAATTCATCAAGCCGCTGGTTTGTTACTGAAAAGCTCAGAATATTTCCTCTGATTGCCTTCCTGTGAGTATGATCAAAGAGTTACCTCAGACTTCCTTTCCTGTGGTATTCAGAAGCTGGGGGGGTTTATTTGAGGCTTTTTTTGTGTGTGTGTGTGTGTTTTCTTATTTCTTTGGAGGCTGATCCAAATTCCTCTGAAAATCAGTGGAGAACCCTGCAGCAGACCCTTGGCTCTGGTCCCTCTGGGTCACTGACACCAGTGATTACTTTTTCAGAATTGATAGCAGATTTAAAGCATTTCATGTGGAATTTTACCTTCAACTCAAATCGTTGTGCTTTGCAGTAATCATTTTGTCGGTGTATGGCCATTCTTTTAAAAGTTTGGGATTTTTTTAGCAAGTTTTTTCTTGCAGCCTTAAATCATACTTGTGTTATGATCATATGCTGGTGTGCTACTATCCTGTAGTGTCTTGTTTTTAGAGCAAGCAGGCTCTGAGCAGTATGTAAGAGACCAAGAAACAGTGTTTACAACATGGAACACTTAGACATTTTTTTACAAACATTGTTTTTTTCACTGCCAGAACAAGTGAGGGCTCACAAACCATTTAAAGGAAGTGTTTATAATGTGTATAAACTTTAGCCCCTCAATATACGGAAATTCCAGCCTGGAGACAAACTGTGGGCTGGCTCTAAGTTGAAGCAGAAAAGGGTCAGAAATACTGCCCCAGCATTGAGTCAGCTCAATTAAATCCCATCATCTTCTGTCCATTCAGGGTGCAATGAGCTGCTTGTCACTGCTGGGGGACACTTTCTGTGCCCCGTATCTCTGCCCCTGGTTTTGGCCAGAGCAGTGTGGAGGAGGAGACAAACACAGCAGCAGGCTGGACACTGCTTGCCTTGCCTTTCATCTCACTGCCTTTCCTCCCCATCAGCATTGCTGGGTCCCAGCCCACTTCAGCTGGTTTTGTCATCATCCTTGGGGAAGCAAATTTCACTTTGTCTACACTTCTGGGGAGGTTTGTGCAAGTGCTGAATTTGGTGATAATCGTTGCAGGCTGTTCTCTGCCCCGGCTGTTGCCTTGTGTTACTTTGTTGGGGGGAGTATTTAAAACTGAAGCCAGATGCAATCTGGTATTTCCAGTTGTAGGAAATGCTGATGTTTCAAAATTAGGTTTTCTTTTTGATTGAGAACCAGCCTAAATGTTCTAAAATTTCCCATGGAATACTTCTTCCCATGAGATGTCTAGCTTTGAGTTCCCACATGCTTCCACGAGTAGTGTGTTTATGAGGTATTTAAATTCCTTAAAAATGTGAATCCAGGCAAAGAAGACCGTGCTGTCCAAAGGCAAGTGGGATCATAAATGCAAGTCCTTTTCCCCTGTGCTAAGGATCAGATATTCAAAGAGAGCAGTGAGTGCCCTCCAGAGTGTTTCTGACACCCCAGCAGTTGGAGTTGTATTTGTAGACAGGTCTGAGCACGCAAGCTGTGCTGTTGAAAGGAGGCACTTCAGTCCCTCACAACTGAGGCTGGTTCCTTATTTTGGTTCATAAATTACATCTAAAAATCTGTCCTCCAGGGACTCAGCCACCTTCTCCAAGTGTAGGATGCAGGGTAAGTGCCACCTCTGTCATGCTGAAGTCCCTCTGATGCTTGCCCAGCACTTGTCAAGGTGATGAAAGAATTCTGTCACAAAGAAGTAAAGGCAAAATCTAAATATATTTTCCATACTTCACCTCCACTTTCTCATGGCAAAGCTGGCTGAACAAGAGGATGGCTTTTAGGGGATATGAATGAAAATGCCATGAAATAGCCATTAGTTGCCTTCAGAAAATCATTAAAGCAAATGTTGTGGACCAATACACTCATTTGCAATGGGAAAAAAACCCCAGCATTATCTCTGTACTGGAAATGAGACACATCCCTTTATCTGAATACAAAAGGCAGTAACAGTTTAGTATTATCATGAGAGTCCTGTTAAATCTTCTGTTAGCTCTTGAATGCAGTCAAACCTGACTTTGGAAGGCAATCTGCCACGCTTATATGAATTACTATCAAGAATAAATGATACCCTCAAAGGTTAAGGTTCAGAGTCACTGCATAGGGATGATTGTTTGTTATTTTCCCTTGGAAATGTTTGTTTCATTGGAAGATGTTTGCCATTAGGAAACAATATGTAAGAATGGGTTTGGTCAGCTTTTGTCCTACATAATCAAGCCTGAAAGCATTTCTGTAGTGTCTGAAGATATTTTCTGTGGTTTTACTGTGATAAGGTAGATGAAGGTCTTCCTTCTTTCTCCATCCCCTCTGCTACTTGGAAAAGGAGGGGCAGAAAATCTTGCCCAAGTTTCCCTGTAACTTCTGGGACCTCGAGTGACCTCTGTGTACAGCTGGGCTTTTTTGGAAAAGCTCTTTTGTGAGAGGTGAGAGCCTGGTGGGTTTTGTGTTGCACTGGGTCACTGGATAGGTGTTACAGCTAGAGTGGCTGCAAACAAAGCCAGAGCATCATTTAGATTGCAGAAAGTTATTCTTCTTTTATACAACTAAACCTGTTGTGACTCATCCCACGTTTTTGGGATGAAGAACATTTTTTTAGTTTCTAGAAATTACAGCACTTGGGAATTGTAAAATGGACAGACTGAGTAGCTGAAGATAAATCTTCTTCTGATAAAGCATGCCTTGTCAGACAAAGGCTTAAGAACATTTGGGGAAAAAATATTAAAATATTCTGAATATGTAAGGGCAGAATCACTGCTGTGCTCAGAGTGAGGGGAGTGGGGTTGATTATTTGCATGTTCTCAGTGGGTAGGGAGCAGATACAGCTCACTGGAGAGGAGGTGGCAGGAACATGCTGCACTTTGGCTCTGCTCACTGGCAGGGAGTGCACAGAGAGCAGTGCCAGGCACAGCAGAAGCACAGCACACTGTCCTCTGTGCAGTATTGCCCTTCTGAGTCAGAAAATGCATGTGCTGAAGGAGCTGGGGTTCTTCAGTCCTCATTGACAGCTGCACTTTCTCAGCTCCATCACAACAAGCTCTCCTGTCACTTCAAAACTGCTTTTCTGTTGCTGCTGCTTTGAACTTCCCAGGGCCATTGTTGGCTTGGTGAGTGCAACTTCTCAGAGCAGACCAATCTCTCTCTGATAAATGAGGCCAATTGTTCAGAGCCCTGATGATAATTACACTGTGCAGCAATACACAGATTTTCCTTGCCTGCAGTTTGGTGATGCTTTCAGAACATGGCATGCCCAATATTGGCCCAATATTTCTATATAATGTGGAAGGGAGAAGTGGCTGAAATTTTAAGCTCACGTTGTATACTCATGTATATCTTGTGGTGGGGTAGCCTCAGAAGCACACCAGCATTTTTAGATGTTGATGTGAACTGAGCTTGAACTCTCAATCTCTGGAAGTTCCCCATGCCTGTTTTCCAACAAGAGCCTGATTTTTTTTTGCAACTTTTTTCTCATGTGAGCGCTGTGGGTTTGGAGCTGTTAAGTCTTTGGCCTGACTCTCACTTTCACTAGAGTCCCTCTACACAGTTAAGGCATTCTGCTACAGGAGTCTTAAAATGAAAGTAGATGACATTTAATAGCTTAAATGAAAAACAGGTCCCCTAAAAAAATATGAGTGAAATTGGTCTTCCCTAAATTGTTGAGTGCTGACCTTGAAAAAACCCTTATAGTCTCTGCAGGCAGACTGGAATTTTTTCAGAACAGATACCCTGAACTTCAGCAGATTACCTGAAGCAGGGCTTTTTTCTGCTCTTCTTTTTAGGAGAAAATTCTTTTCCATTACACTTGGTACCAACATGTCTCTCTTAAAGCACTGTTTATTTGTCACTGAACTTCAGAACTGCTGGTATAATATTCTCACGCTTCTTTAGGATTTTTAACATTTTGCTAGTTTTAACAATTTATATTTAACATATTTTAATGTGAACATATTAAAGACTCTGGTTGTATTTTGAATATTGGGAGGGCTTTTTTTTTATGTGGGAGGCAATGTTTAAATATGTTTTGAGAAGGGGGGAGGCAAGAAAAGCTGTCATCCATCAACTGGTATTAAGTCCAACTTTGAAAGTTTGATACAAACTAAATCTGACTGTTAGTGCAGACATGATACAAATTAGCTGTGACTTTATGATACCAGCTGTTTCTCTGACAGGGTAAAAGGGCACATAACTAGAATAGCATCTTTTGTTGAAAGCAATGTTTCCCTGTGTTAAATGTGGGAGCCTCAGGCAAAAAAAAATCGTAGCCCATAGTTATGTGACATGTGCAGTCTGCAACATGTTCATGGAGCTCAGGGGGCTTTTTACTGATGTTTTTCAAAGTCAGGGTTATCGTAAGCGTTCTATTTTTGGCTGGTTTTATCACTGAGAGACAAATCTCTGTCATGTTTTTCCCTTGTGTTAAAAGTGAGGATAATCTAAGTGCTGTTTTCCTTACAAGTACAAAGAAAGTCCTGAATGGCAAAACCTGAGAAAAGTCTGCAAACCTCAATGTAAAATTTCGTTTTATTATTTTTGTTAATTGCTATCTTTTTTTTTTTTTTTCCTTCTCTTACCAAAATTTTCAGGGCATTTTATTCCATAAAAAGGCCCCCAAAAAAGTAACAATGAGCACTAACTGAGATGTCACTGTACATCTGTGTCCCTTCTCTGTGTCTCTGGTCTTAACACCACACTAACCCTGGCTAACTCAGGCAACAGAAAGTTGGCTGTAAATAAACTGAAACATTGGGATTTATGAAAGAATCAAATTAATCTTACTTCTGCCACTGGACTAGGAGCCAGTAAGTTTTAAAAATATATTACTACAAGTAATACCAGACATACTCCATTTGAATCAATATTAACAATGGAGTTATGTTATTAGTACACAAATACTTAACTAGGACTATTGAGGCTAGAAGTGACCAAAGAAGCAAAATTTAGGCTGAGTATCTTTCACACTTTCTTATCCCCTATGAGAGATGGTAGAGCAAACAAACACACCTCCTACTGAAGATGCAGAAAATAAAAAAATGCATAGATGAAGAAATGTGGCAGGCATGTGATTGAAAAGGCAGAGTTAAGTGTGTTGAAAAATATTCATTTCTACTTGCAAACTTCTTGGAGTAAATTTTAAAGAGAAATACATTTCAAAAGAAAAGTTGAGGATATAATAGCTGTTGAGTTTTCATGCATTGCTGGTCATAATGTGAAGCATAAAACAGAAAATTCCAAGCTCTACTAAATAGGACTTGGCCATTTCTATTGCAAGCATCCAATTTTACTGTCTAACATGTGTTTCTGAAAATATGTGAAGTATTTATTTTAAATGTCTTACCATGATAGTCTAAGTGACAAGAGAACATCTTGTTTTCATGAATGTGTAGAGTGGTATGTCAACAAACAAAGGTCCATACATGACATTTGAAGAACAAAACCCAACCACAAGGAGTCCCACATTCTGTATTAATTTTTTGTTGATGTAAAAGTCCCCTTAGCCAGCTTTCTCCTTATGGTTATATCCCTGCAAATTTGGAGGATCTCCAAGGAGAGCTTAATGTGTCCCTTCCACCCAGGCAAGCAGGCTGAGTATGGGAGCACAGGGCTGGCTATAGATGGAAATATAGAGGAAATGACTAGTGAGATGCTAGAGAAATGTGTTAATTACAAATGTAAAGAAACAACCAAGAGGAGAAATGGCATGGAGAACTTAAACAGGCAGCATTTTAGCAAGAAAATTATGTGCTATCAAATGTGTGATAGCTGCAGGAGCCATCATCCCAGTTGAGTTTTATGGCCATGATGTCAGATATGAGAAGGCATGGTAGCCCTCAAATCCCAGGATTTAAATAAATCTTTTAATTGTCTGAAAATGCATTCCTTTTCATGAAAACAACTTTTTCCTCCCCCCTCATTTTGAGTTCTAAACTCTTGAGCTGTATTGCTCTGAACTTCAGTCAGGTTGCCATACTCCTCTCCCAAGATGCTGACATTCAGTGGTGAGATGATATTGGCTCTGTTGGGTGTTTTGGGTGTTTTGTTCTCAGATGTGCCAGCTGCCTGCCATCCTCTGGGATGAGGAATTTGTGCAGTGACCGAGTCACAGCTGAGTCCTTGGACACCATTTCAACAACACGAGGAGCCTGGGGCTCCTGGAGGAGCCTCTTGATCCACATGGCAGATAGGTTATTCCTAAAACTGAGTTACTCTGGGATTTATGGTTGATGATAAGCAAAATCCCTTCATTTTAAGTTCCCACTGTTCTGCAGATGCTAATCATGCAAAATGACTTAAGTGTGTGAGTTTGATTTTGTTCCCCCTCTGGCTGGTTCACCCCTACCCTCATGTTCATTTGTGTCTCAACTTGATTAATTTGTGAGGCTCAGCAAATCCTTGTTTGTTATGGTTATTTACAATCACACACTGATTTGTCCCTTTGGGAGACTGTACAAGCAAAAACTCTATTCTGTAGGAATAAAATGGGCAAAATTTCACCTGGAAAGTGAGTGAACATTTAGGGACTTGCTTCTGCCAGTCAGTGACAGACTGAACATTAGGTTAATTCTTAAACAGTTGTATTGATCTTACAGGTTCTTTTCTTTCCCCCCTTTTTCTCTCTCTTTCCAGCTCTTGTTTTCAATTTACTTTCATCTTTTAATTTCTTCCACCCAGCCCAAAGCAATAATCTATAAACAATGGTCTTGTTCAAAGCATGGAAGCCAGCTCCAAAACCAACCTTGCTCCAGTTTTAAAACCTTGCTTGAGGGAGCCAGAATCCCTTTACTTAAATGATTTAATTTTCAAGCAGTATGAATCATGCAGCAACTGCACAAGCTCTGGCTAGAATATATTGTACATATGTTTGTTCTTTAGGCAGTAAGGAGAGAATACAGAACTGGAGGTCATTTGAGTTACAACTGCTTTGGGGGATTTTTTTTTTTCTAAAACATTCCTTCTAACAAATGCAGTTTAAATGGATTTGTTTATACAGCGTGGAATTGGAAAGGCCCAAACTAACCAGGCTTTACACAATGTGGCCTTCTTCCAAATTAATCTAAAATATTTTAATCCCTCTGGAGTTTCTTTATCCTCTGCATCTGTGCTATAGTGGAGACACATTTTTAACATTTCTTTGAGGAAAATTACCTTTTTTCCCCTCCAACTGTACTCAGCAAGGTCAATGGAGCACTGTTATATGCTATTTAAACATCTGAGATTCATCATATATCTGCACAACAGAAAGAATCATCATAAAAGGCCTAATGAATCCCGACTGCTAGCCAAGGAAGGGAGTCCCCTTACGGATACTGGGGATTAGAAACAAAGAATACATGCAAAACACAGGTTTTTACACTTCAGCTTTTGCAATTAACAACTAAACCACCCCTCAAGAAGGCAGCAGGGAATGTTTGCGACCCCCAGAACAATTCTGGCAAATCACACCTTTCTTGAGCCAAATTCTGAAGTCATTGCATGGGCCAAGGTGTTTTCTGGGTCTGGCTGGGAGCAAAGGGCTCCACTGTCCCTGTGGGACCAGCCTGGAGGGGCTCCTTGCCCTGGGAAAGGAGATGCTCCAGGCCATGGGCAAGCTGCAGTGCTGGCTATCTCAGCCCCTGCCTCTGTGCCCATACTTGGTTCTCTTGGTTTTCTTGCTCAGTAGCAAGTTTATGGGACTGAACTCATTTTTACTGCCTGGGAATTGAAATACTGAGAGAGGCCACTGCTACTCCTTCAGCTGCCTGTAGCTCCAGTCAGCCTGAAATGGCCATGGGGAGCAGATGCAGCTTGGATCTTTTGGGAGATTTTATCTGGAGAACTTTAATATGGGCATTTTTGTATCTGAAATAATGTTATTTAGTTTGATAGTGATGGTCCCAGTTAAATCACCACCCCAGACTGCCCCAGCTTTCAAATGCTGTCATGCCTACCTCAAACACATTTTCTCCATCTTTTCATATAGTCAAAGGTATTTTGGGACCATTGCAAGCCATCCAGTAATAGAATAAATTCCAAGAGCAGCAGGAGACCACATTGGAGGAAAAACTCATTATGTGCCATGGGCATTTCTTTAACTTTCTCTATCGGTACTGGAAAATATTCCATAAATAAAAAATCTGGATGTGGAGGAGAAGAGAGGGAAAAGATGAAAAACAATCCTTTAAATTCGGTAGGAGCCTATTTAATGGCTTGTTTAATCTGCCAGCTGGCACAGCACTGACTTCTTGCTGCACATACTTTAAGAAGACCTATGTAGTTCTTGGAAGTGAGTTTATATTAAGCTATAGAAAGTTAAATATGGATAAATTGGCAAGGCTGCTTTCTGGTACTTAATAGAAATCAAGAAACTGCTTAGTCATCTCCAAAGATATTTCTGTCTCCTTTTTAATATAAATTCCAAAATAATATGGACCTAAAGCAGTAGTAAAGATAGTAAAAATTCAGATCTGTTCCCTGTGTGTGCCCTCTTTGAAGTATGTGCACATCCTTCAGACTTTGGAATCACATGTATTCCCTGTGCAGCACTGTGTTTTGGGCAGTGTTTTTATAATGTTTGTGACACCATTTTCTTTGAAGTGCCATTATGAGTTTGCACATTATGAATTTGTGTCTTCTGCAGCACTCCCTGGCTAAGAAAAGTGGTGCTGTCTTTATGTGGATTTTATTAGGGGTGTCTTGCAAGTGGTATCACCTAATAGGTTCTCTAGGGTATAGTTTACATCTATTTTATATGCCTCTAAGTGTTGATCCTGTTGGATTTTAATCAGCTTTGTGTGAAGGTAGATGGGTGCAACTGAGATCTAACTTGATGTGCAGTGTGAAGTATATAATTACACTTACACTTTCTCTTCCTGAAAAGCTAGGCTGCACCAAGATGCATGTCTTCTGTTTTCAATTACTTTCAGCAGTGGAAAAGCAAAGGAGAAAGGATTTAACTAGAGAGCAACCTGTCTTTTATGTTCAGGGACTCCTTTAACAGGATCTGAAGTGACACTTGTCAGTATTTACAAGCTGTAAAGGTTTTATTTGGTTCAGGTAAGCATTGAAAAATCTGGCTGTTTATTTATGATTTTCAGATATGTTTATTTTTCTTTGTTCTCCTTAAGGGTGCAAGCTGTTTTCAGGTTGGTAGGGTTTTGTTTTTGTTTTGTTTTGTTGGGGGGGTGGTTTGTTTGTTTTGTTTTGTTTTTTTGTTTGTTTGGTGGTGTTTTTTGTTTTTGTTTTTGTTTTTTTACCTGAAGCATTGTAAGAATCCTCCAGGTTTGCAAGAGTGCTCTTTGTCTGTGCTGGGTAGAATTATATGGCAGCAGGGGAGGCTGGGGGAGAGCCACAGGAGTTCTGGATCCTTATGGAAGAGGATTTAGGTAGTAGGAAACAGTACAGAAGTTATTATTTTTTCCCCACCTATTTTTTTATGGCAATTTTTTTTTTTTTTGCCTCTACACCACACAGATCTCTGAGGTGCTGTTCCTAAATAAATGAAACAATTTAAAAATTTATTTGCTTTATGCAGTGCTCAAGTGTAACTTTCTTTTGTGACATTAATACAAAACATTTATGTGTGTCGTTGTGCACACAGGATACTGTGAGGTCTCACCTATATTGTTTATTTGAGTCTGAGCCAGGCCAAAGCCTCCTTGTTGTTGGGTCTTCTGGTTTGGTGATCTTGTTGTGTGTTTCCTTGTTTTAAGCTCAGCCTATCCTGGGGCTGTATGATGTAGATTTTGAGGGATATACATCTATTTTGTGATGACCCTCTTTGAATGGGCATGTTGAAAGACTTTGTGTTTTTGCTGCCCTGCTTTACCTCTTCAAAGCCAGGACTGACCTCCTGCTTCAGTTTCAACCAAAATGACACAGAAGTGCTGCTCATTAGAGAGAAATTGATAGACCTACTTGGCAGGCAACAATCTGGGTTTCATTTTGAAAGATGACCAGAAGTGTGAGCTGGAAAAGCCCAGCAGAAATTCCTGCAGCTGGACCCATTCCAGGTGGAATTCCACAGATTTCCATGATGTTCTGCCATTGAGAAACTGCAATGTAACTTTCAACTGCAATGTGTCTATCGCAGTGACATCTGTTGTTTCAGTGTAAGAGTAAAGATCTTGGGAGGGAGGATGAGTTAAAGTTTAAAAGCAACTGGCAACACCTTGAAAATTTATTATTCATATCTTCCAAGGAACTGATTGGATTCAAAATACTCAGTGTCTCTTAGGGCAAAACTAGTTACATCAGCAAACCGAAGAACTTTAGGTGCAATAGGTTTTTTTGGTCATATTTCTCTTTTCTTTAAAAATACAGGGATGATGTCCAAAACCTGGTATAGTTGTTGCTTGCTGTTGGCTCAACAGAGTGAGCAACAGAGACCCCTCAACTCTCATGAAAGTTGATGATGTTCAGCACTAGGCAGAGCTGGATCCTAGAGCTGCATGCTTTAGCACAAAAAGACTTGAAAACACAAAACTGAAGCCACAGTAAGCTGGCTGCATTATATCTTCATATTATTTTCTATTACTATTTTATGACTGACTATGTAGCTCAATGTATCATAATTGTGTATTTTGAAACATATTCCAGAAAACATGTGCAGTTTGAAGCCTGGCTGAGGGAATATTGCTGTTGGAACATTACCTTAAAATTTGCTCAAACGTTTCATTATTTTTAATGGCATTGCCTTAGCCTTTTAATTCAAGGCTAGAGAGATACAGAGAAAGTGTGTAAATAGAGTGATAAAACATTTGTAAAACGTGCTTGGAAACAAATACATTCAGAAGATGTATTGGTGAAGCTTTTCCACAGTTCTGCAGTTGCTTCTGCCTGTGTGATACTATTTTTCATTCTCTGGTTCTGGTTTGTTTCTTTCGTATTTTTTTTTTTTTTTTTTTAATAGAAATCAGTGAGAAATTTGCATTGTCATTTAAAAGGGCAAGAAGTACATCCTCCTCTTTAATATGTCTTTGTCATCTGAGCTAGTTGTTCTTTCCTATTATTAAGAACAAAGAGCTTGTGGCTGGAAGTTGTTGGCCTGGGTGCTGTTTTTCTGCTCTTGGAGTTTGGGAGCAGCTGGGGCATCACCTCAGATTTGGGATAAAGCATGCAGGAGGACTGAGTGCATGATGTGGACATTCTTGTGATTAAATTAGCTGAATTAAGGTGAAGGTCTTTGCTGGTAGAAGCAGGTAAAAGGCAAGGGTGACTAGTGAATGATATCCCATGAGCTTGCTTCCCAGTATCTGCAGGAAAAAGTGAACATTAGCCAGAATCTGTTTGGGGATTAAGCACTTTTACAGACTGTTTTGTTGACTACAAAATCCCTTCTATTTCTGTGTTTTGCCTCATGGTCATTACCTGGGTTATTCTCACTTATGGTTAAATATTGGTAAAGGGCAATGAAGCTTTTACTGCTCTTTGTATCTACAGCAGAGGCTAAATGTTTCCTCAGTAATAATGGTACATGTAAAAATAACTCGTTTCCCATAAGTAAGGATTGCAAGAGTAAAAGCAATTCTGCCTTTGCAAGAGGATGAAGCAGCCTATAGTGGCAAAATCTGAGATGACACCAGCTCCAGTTTCTGGCGTGCAGGGTATGCC
>JANRMJ010000077.1:68297861-68327492 GCA_025584955.1 Alethe diademata | reverse complement strand
AAATCTGAGGATCTTAAAAATAATTTAGTCTGGCCTTTTTATTTTTGGTCTGCCTGAACAATAACAGAGTCTGATTCTCAAGTTCGGATGTGACTCCCAGGAACTGGGACCTCCCAAATCCCACTGAGGGCTATGTGGGGCAGGAACTGAGCTGAGCATGTGCCCCCATTACAGTGTTCACACAGAGGGAAGGGCAGCAGCCCTGGGGCAGTTAATAACAAATTATGTGTGATGCTGCACTGGTTTTGGCAAATTCAGATTTTTAGGGATTTGGGGATCATCTTCGCCTTTAATAATACCATCACAATGCATTCACCTGTCATAAGCTGCAGAAATCTGCTTGCCAGACCTACCTCTGAACACTTTCAGGTGTTTAATGAAGTGGGTTGTGCAGTCCTAAAGTGCAGCATGGAGGTTGGAGATGTTCTTCCATAAGTTTTGAGCAGAATTTTTTTTTATTTTTCCCCCAGCACTCCCATCAGTGGGCTGTAGCCTTGCTGTGGGGAATCCAGCACTGGTTGCAAGCATTTCTGCTGGAAGATGGACAGATAGATGTCTGTGTAGGATGTAACATGATTGCCAGGTCTCCCATATACTGTTAAGGCTTTTTTTGAGTAGAACAGTAAACCCAGAAATGAAAGCAGCCGTGTCCACCAGCAGTGCTTGTACCTCACCCAGTTGCCTTGATGTGTTTCGGTTTCTATTTTGGTTTCCTGGAACAAATGTACATTGGAAGCCCATCTTCCTAGCTGGATGCCTGTGCCCAAGAAAGACTGAGGGGTGGAAATGTAGAGAGAGTGACTTGATGTTCTCATGCCTTCATCAGAGCCAGAGGCTGTGTCAGGACTGGTGAGGATGCATGTGCTGTCAGATTCCCAAGTGTCTGTGATGCTGGAGCCACTGACATCCAGCTGTCTAATCTTTGGAGAAGCTTAGTGTAACTTCAGTCCTTGTGGTCTGGTGTTAGGCTTTATGTTTTGGGTTTTTTTTTTTTCCATTAGGAATCTGTTGGAAATGGTACTTTGTTGGCATTCCAGGTTCATATGCTTAGGGCTGATCCTGAGAACTCATTTTGCCTTTTGAAGATCAGTGTTGCATTTCACCCCTGCTATGTGCTAGTCATTCATGGTGTGGCAACTCAGATAAAAAACTGACACCAACTCAGGAACAAAGTGGGTTTCTTTTTCATTTTAAATTCTTATAATTTCAAGGTATTCCAGTCGTTCTGGATTCCCCACACAGGCTCACTGCGCCCACCCAGCAATTTTGTCCAGCCAGATTTATTTTTTTTTTTTAAACTATTTATATTTGTCTGGATCTCTGGAGGCCTATCAACGTGTTTGGAGCAGCACTGCAGACCTGTCTAGGGGGCAAGTTTCCAAGAGCAGACATATGAGACTCAATCCAGCTTTCTCCCAGGCTGTCAGATTTATTGCATGTGCTCAGCCTGGCGGGGACCCAGCAGCTTGGGGACCTTGTGGGGAAAGAGACTTTTCAGGCTGGGAAACCCAGGACAAAGTGTGGCAGCATTAACTTGTATGGCAGCATTCTGTATCTGGTTTGGACTAAGCACATGTGAGGTGAGGGAAAAAAAAGAAAAAAGAAAAAAAAAAAAAGAAAACGTTCAGCTGTTGGGGTGATGGGTTGGGATGATGGGGTGATGCATCTTTAATTGTCCTGTGGCAAAGCTGAGGCTTTGTCCTGCTCCCCAGGGGCAGAGGGAGGACTCTTGTGCCTGGGACAGTGGTTTTATAAAACCCTGAGGTACCAGTCTGGAGCTGGCTCAAGGCAGTGGGAAGCTTTGCACTGATTTCAGTGGCCTTTGGGTAAAGCCCTACCTGAGTTATTCCAGCCAGCTGATTTCTGAGGCAGCCCTGAAGGAGCTGGATGAACACTTTGCCTTCCCAGGCACAGGGTACAGACTGTGCTGGGGTGTCAGGGCTGTCACAGGGGTGGAATTGGGGCACAGGGCACTGCCTTCTTTCAGCAGGGGAAAAAACAAATACCACCTGCTGCTTTGTGCCTCTTCCTAGGCAGAAAAAGATGTTGTCTTGAACAAAACCGTGGGGTTTTGTCATTTTGATGTAACTGACACTGGAAGAATTTAGCCTGGAGCTGGGCAGAGTTTGTGTGTCTGCAGGGGTGGTGATTTCAGAGTGTCTTTCTGGTCTACCTCAGTCTGCTGCAGCTGCACCGAAAAATTGAGGTGAAATACTTCTTGAAATGACAATGGACTCCCTTGACTTCAGCATAACTGAGAGCAAAAATAAGCCCCTTGAACTCTCTAAAGAATATTTCTCAAGTTAATCTATTTAGCCCTTAAGCCTCAGTTTTACAAGTGGCTGACTTGCCATTGCACCAGCAATGAATTTTCACTTCTGCTTCATGGTCGTTGTTGTTGTTTAGTTTGTATTTGGGTTTTTTGTTTGCTTGTTTTTTAATTTATACTGAGAATCACATCCAATTTGCTCCATTGTCACATCATCACTACTGCAGACTTCAGGCAGGTCTTAGGGTCATTGTCAGGCTGGCCTTCATTTAGCTGAAACTTAACTTTGAGTCTGAACCAGAGTTTTGCCTTGCATCATGCCCTTCCCTAAGGGATTGCAAGTCATGTCATGGGGAAGGAGAGGTGTTGGTCACCCTGTTGTGAAAACATGGCAAAGAGAGGGGATTTACCCAGATCAATTAGATATTACTAAATTCACCCTAAAAAAGGATATGTGAGTAGGACATAAAGAAAAACACTGCCACAAAACTGCATGGTTCCTGATAGCATTAATTTCTAAATGAAGTAGTTAAAGATTTCTTTTCAAGATTTTTTTAAAAAAAGATCCTGCAGGTCAGGGATGGCAGCAGCCTGCAGGAGGCTAAAAGTCTCCTGGAGTAGTTGCTTAAGACAGCTTCTGCTAAAACAAGACAGATGGTTAATCCCAACTTGGTACAACTGAAAAAGGAGTTAGGTGAATTTCACTTTGGACCTGTGAAGGTGTGTAGAGAGACAGAAAGGCATTTCACATGCCTTTTACTGCTCCTGGTGAGCCTGTTGTAGCTCTGGTAGCACACAAAGGGCTGATTCACCAGGAAGGTGAAGCCAGCAGGGTACATCTTTGCAGGACAATGAGAAGCACGTTTCATATCTTCTGGAGAGGTTAGCACTGGACACATTTGCTTCCAGAGCATCTTTATGTTTCTGGAGAGCAAGGAAGTGTCATGGTTTCCAGCCACAGAAAGTAAAAAATGTCCTTCTCCTGTCCAGGACAGTGAGGGTAAGCATGTGTCCATGTTAGAACAATGTTAAATGACCACAAACAACTTTTGAAGCTGTTTTTCATTCCTGCAGTGGAGTTATCCCTGGTATGGGTGTACATTAGTGAGAAATGTTAAACAGAGTTGAGAGTTTAGGAATTACAAAAATGGTTCCTTTCTGGTTTCCTTTTTCATGAAACACTAGGAGTTGCCCATTTCTTGTTCTTAAACGTCTGGTTATGTTTTTATTAAGAGTTTTCAGAGACTAAGCTTCAATTCAGGTTTGTGTTGAGGAAAGGAGGAAGTGATCATAATACAAGTTTTCAATGAGTGCATGTTTGAACATAAGAGAAACTGGCTGCATGTGTGTTCCATGTCATTTCCCAGTGTCCATGTTTTATTTCAGAACTGTATTTCCCCAGAAGTTAAGCCTCTGTCTTCCTAAGGGCTGTGCTCCTTAATCCAAGCCTCTTTTGCTACTAGGAAAAAACCTGATCTCTCCATGAACTTCATATATCCTGAAGCTGCAAATATTTTGGGGATTTCTGTTTGTCTTTCTGTAAAACACTCATTTTTAACTACAGCTGAGACATGACATCTTCTGTCCAGGAGTTTAAATATTAAGGTACTGAATAAATAAGATTAGGGATGTGTGAGAATTGAGGACATATTGAAGCATAGTGCTCCAGCTGTTCACCTGTCTTCACAGCTGCCTGGAATTCCAGGGCTGACAGGACATCTTTGGATTATTGAGGTGGGTTTGGCCCTTCACACTGAATCTCTGTTGTGCAGTTTTTGGAGTTCATTCTTAGCCCAGGCAGAAAAGCGTGACCCAGTGGCTCATTAAAACCTCTACTGCAGTCACTCTCAAGAGAGAGTGGATACTAAACAAATCTCTGCTATTGTAGCACTTCAAATGCCCTGCAGGAAATAACCAAATCTATGGAAAGCTCGGTAGAATTTAGCAGCTAATTTCTGTGTTTTTCAGATTACGTTTTCTTTAAAGTTGTTACAGAGCAATGTTTCATAAAAGCAGCTTTGTTCTTCCCAAGAGCTCATATCCAGAGTAAAGGCTTCACTGAGCTGAGCCCACTGCAATTCCTAAGCAGACAACCAAGTCAGAGTCATACAGAAATCATATTTCATGATAATCCAGATTGTGGATGTCAGTATGTTAAAATCACTCTGTAATTTGTGTACTACATGCACTGTACCAGGAGGACAGCTCCAATCTAGCACCCAGGCAGCAGGAAAAATGCCCCATCCTTCATCTCCTGGAAACACCAAGGAATTTTGGAAATTATTGGGTGAAAAGAGATCCCTCCAATCCTGTAATCAGGTAACTCACCTACTGCCAATGGAAAACCTGCCCTTTGTTTCCTACTGTAAATTTATTAGCTTTAACTGCAGTGACATCCCTTGTGAGCTGTATCTTATTTAAATACAGGCATGGAGACAGGTTTTTGTGCTCATTATTGATAATTCTGACAAGCACGCCTCCTTAAAAGAGCACCATGTGGGCACTTTATCATGATTTTCAGAGTCAGACCAAAACAGAGGTACTGCACAAAGAAAATCATAATTCTGAAGAAATGTAGCTGATACAGTACAAATAAGTGTCAATGGCTTTCCTGCCACGTTTATGTTGAAAATTTAGATCTATTTAGTGTCTTAGATGCAAACTGACAGACTGCAGCACTCTTTCATGTTTGTCATTGCACCTTCAAACAATGTAAGTCATATCTGCCACCAGAATTTTCTCACACAAAAGACTTCAGGTACCTCAAATGCAAAAAGGCTTCATAAAGTGAACATTGACCTCAGACAGAGCCTTCAAACTTCCTGTGCCATCCACAGCAGGGCACGTAGCTTAACTTCTGTTAACTCCACCTGGCAGAGACCAAAGGCTTTGTTCTAAATTTTGTTCAAAACAGGTTCTGTTCTTGCTCCCTGGTCTGCTTTTGTTAGATTCTTAGGCAGGGAAATCCCTTTATTTCTAGATTTCCTCCCAGACAATAAGTATGTAACTGAGCTCTCAGCTGCTTGGTCACTTTCCATGTGCCTGGTATCCACAACCAGTGCAAGTGGCAGTTAATTTAATTCCTTGTATAAAGCATTCTCACATAGGATTACATTTACCTCATCACTGAAATGCATATGCTTACAAACGAGGTGGCTGAAAAATCTGCATTAACCCTTCTTTTAACTAAATAAGGCCTTATATTTTATAGTGATGACAAATTTAAATTAGTTTAAAGAAAAGCAAAGGGAGTACTGTGTTGTTCCCATACAAGAGAAGCTGATGGTTGAATATCCCTGAGTCTAAGGAAAAGTTTTAGAGAATACTCTTCAGGCAAATATGTTTGATATATTTACCTGCAGTAACATATTCTGTAGGCTGCATATGTGTGTTGCAAGAGTCTGGACAGAAGAAGAACTAACAGCAGCCTTTAAAACTGTGAATTTGCAGTATCTCTTAGCTATTACATTTAAATGCCTTCTTCTAAGAGAACAAGAACATTGTTGAACTTTTTGCCTAATTATGTTACTCTTCTTCAGGGCATTCTGGGCTCAGAATGGTAGAAGTTATTAGACATGAGAGATATTGCAGTTATTGCCCAGCTGTAAGACTCTTTAAGGAGTGACATGAAAATAAATTTAGCCAGGGTGTTTCTAGGAGCATCTGCTTCTCAGTGTGAGTTTGCATTTTATTAACATCTTTATGATCTAATATCTGAAATTAAAGCAGATAATCAGCAGATGAGATTTCCCTTTAAAAAGCTGAGGCCAGTTGGTTTGCAGGGATCATAGATTAAATGAAGTCAAACACTAACAAGTTTTACACACGAATAAGTAGAGTTATGTAAACACCATCAGATTGCTGGCAGCCAGGGCAAAGCCATCCCTTCACAGCTCAGTTCAAAGAACCACAGAGGAAAAATGTGATTTGCCAGTGAAACACCAAGCTGATTCCAGCTTGCAGAACCATCTCATTTGGTCAATTAGCGTCTGCATTTTTGGCTTTGTGCCTTTAAACAAGTTTTTAATTACTGAAGATAAATGTTTATTTCTCTCATCATAACCTCCTTATTAGCTCGTGCTAAACGAGGAAAATCCCTCTTGCCAGCAGATTGTCCTTGTGTGATCAAGGTCTTTCATAGCATGAAGGAAGTCATCAGGTGGCTGTGCTCCTTGGGCAAATTAATTCATAGCACACAGCTCAAGAAATATTCCTGGCCAGAAATAAGATCAGTGGGCAGATACACCTTTGGGAAAAAGTCTGGTGACAGCACAGTCCCTGAGAATGCTGGCATGGAGCCTGAGCAGAGGCTCAGGTCAGCACAAGTGATGCAGGCAGAGATTGGGAATTGTGTTGGTGTTGCAGCTGAGCCCTTCTCTCCCTGGGGAGCAGCAAGGGTGATGGCAAGTGGAAAAGGAAGCAGGATGCATTTCTTTTTGTTTATGGGAAAGTATAAACCAGTGGGTAGTCCATGTGACAGCTAAAGGTTAGCTTCATCTTGGTTGACATTAAGGAAAAATAAATAAATGCTGTTTTGCTACTTTTTATGTCAAAATTTGTTGGTTGGTCCAAATAGTTTGTCATGCTGACATAGAAAATCAAGGGAAGGCTGCAACTCAACAGCGAATTGTGACTGTCTTTTGGTTTGGTATTTTGTTTTTGGGGGTTTTTTCGCTGACATTTTTCTGAAAATGTGCCTCAGTTTCCTTTAAGGTAGGTTGTGACCCATCTTCAATTCAGACATAATTCAAGCAAACAGCAAGGACTGCTCTAGCAAAGGTGGACTGTGTACTTGTGCTGAGACCAGAAGAGGTGCTCTAAATTGGCACCCAAAAGCAGGGTTTCTTCAAAGGTTCCTTTTCCATACTCTACTTCCCTCTTCCACCAGCTTGAGGCAACATTTTAGTGTATGGATTAATTGAACTGAAAAAAGTACTCCCTTCTTAGTGAGCACTCTTTGCATGATCTAAACCTGATGCAGACGTATAATGGCAAATTTTAAAGTCAATTAAATGCACAGAGTGGAAAGAAACCAAATCACCATGGCTCGATTTCCTGCTTGCCAGCTGAGCCTCTCACAAGTCAGGCCTTTTTGTGAAACAGCACTGGAGGGTAAGCCCAGTCACATTTGCACTGGGAGGTTTGCACAGATTTAGTGCACTTGGTTTCAAACCAGGTTTGAGGTGATTTTCTGCTATTTCTGGGCACAAGAAAGGACTCTGCAGCTGTGATTCACTTCTCAAATCACTGCAGAAGTCGCTGAGAACAATTACAGTTATGTGTTACAAGACACACATCTTCCCACCACAAGACAGGTTCCGATGTGTAATAGCTGAATTTGGGGAAATGTGTCTTTTGGGGTTGGGAGGGTGTTTTTGAGCAGAATTCCAATGAGCAGACAGTGTTAACAGCAGCAAGCTGGTTTCATTTATAACACTGTCAGCCCTCTAGTGATAGGGAAAAGATCAGATACTCAGTGTATCAATCCTGGGAAAGGCAGTGTATAATTATAGGGGTGAGAAAGATACAGGGCTGAAGTTGGCTCCAGAGCAGAATGCTTACTTAGTATAAAGAATAAAACTTTCTCCATCTGTTTTTTTAGCAGGGAAAAAGAAATAAGGTGGTAAATGACTTTAAATGAAATATACCTTTTGGGAAAGCGGAAAAACAACAAGAAACAAACCTCACAAATTTGTTTTTGATCTTCACCTGAATTCCAGAACCAGTAATAAAAACTTAGCCACCAGATTTTCACAGAAATGCTTACAGCTGGGACCACCACAAAAGACTGCCTCTATTCCTCCCACTTTTAGTGCATGCCATCTCCTCAGATGCACAGCAGAGACTGGAGAGGAAAGCCCTTTCAATGATCCATAAATAGAGGGGTTTTTTTGTCCTTTTGCTTCCTCATGAGATGATTATACCATTGTATTGGCATGTCACATCGTGCCATCCCTCAAGATGAAGTCCTCAACCTGCAGTCTGTTTTGTCCCTTTTGCCCACATAGAAAATGTTTGATTGGTTAGAAATGAAAGAAAAATTAAAAACTGTGTGTTTTCACAGGGATAGGATGACTGTAGTTTTCTTAGAATAGGTTTCTTTTACTAGCCTGTGATCACCGAGCAGAACAGTCCTCACAGCTTTTTCAAGTTCATTTTCAGCCTACACAAAATGACAAGCTTGTTCTGGGCACTGTTGCTCAGATCATTCCCCAGATTCTCCAGCAGCTACTACTTCAGTGTCTTAATAAGGCAGTACCAGAGCTGGGAAAGACAAGGAGATGGATTTTCTAAACACTGGCTACACATGGATTCCTTTTATGGTCCAGCCTGCACAGTGGGGTATTCCTCTGAAGGTCAGAGACACGGATGACAAAGTGCTTCCCACTGCAGCTTATTTTTTGAGTCATGTGTCTGGTGCCACATATCCAGGCTGTTCTGAGAAGGAGAAAGAAATAGCTGGGTAGGGAAGTATAGAAAGAAAAGGAGCAAAAGCAGGCGCTGAAGTTCTGTGTGTTTTGCATTGATGCTGTTGCTGCACTCATGGGGGCTGCAGGATGGATTTGTGACTCTCGTGTGGAGAATGTGTGTGCCTGTGCTGATATTTCACAAAAAATGCCCCTCAGAATCTCCTCTGGAGGATTTCAGGGGTCAGGTCATCCTACAGCAATAGCAAGGGCAAATTTTCGTGTCATGGCCATGAGTTTGGTTCTTCCTTCTCTCAGCAAAAGGAGATAGAGTGCTAGTGACCTTTTCAAAGCAGTGAGTTATGATAGCTGGAGGGTTTGCCTGTGCTGGAATGCCACAAGATGAATTTGTTTAAGGAAAAGGTTTAATTCCAGCCCTCCTTCCACTTCTCTCTTGTACTTCTGTCTTACTCTCATTAGCATGAAATCATCTTAGACTGGAGGATTGAGTAAGTTCCTTCAGGGCTGTAGTCTCATTTCTCACCCAAATTTTTCATGGAATGGATGAGTCATTTCAATATTCTAACAAGAAGGAATATACTGGTGATTAAATTAATATGAGAAAACCTCCTAGTAAGCAATGAAAATATCATCATGTTTTTTCAGGCCTGAATATAAGTGCGGGATATACATAAATTGACTGAAGAAAATATATCTTCAAGGCAAACCTGAAATATTTAGGCAAATTCAATGGACTTATAATCTAATTTTTCATTTGCTGATTATTATCAGATGGACTAATACAGTACCTAATAAACTGTGAAGATAATGAAATACTTCAGCTGTGTCACCAGCTCTGACACTGTTTGAGTAGAGAGAAGTGCTTGAAGGTGTTGTTTTGGTGACTCATATCTTGAAAGTCTAGCTTTCTTCATCTGTTTCCCTGTTGCTTTGCTGGCTCCATCCTGATTTCACCTATCGTGCTCACATCATCCTTACAATGAGATCCTGATGTAGTGCCTTTGATATCATCCTAGGTCTTGCATGCTTGTGGTTATGCTGACTTTGGAGGAAATGTGACTTCTCGGTTTGTTGGCTGCATGGTTTTGCTGGATAGAATATCTTGCTTTGAGGAGATAAACGCATAAATGCATAGAAGTGGAGCAAAGACCACAAAACATGCAGTTTGGTTGATGAAAGCTTTTAAACTCCTGTCCTTGCTTGAAGATAACAGAAGAATTCTGAAATTCAGGCGAATATCAATGAATGTGTTTTAAAGCAGGGTAGAGCTGGGAGGAAAGGGTTGGCTGCCAGTTAAACTCAGGGGACACATTTAACAGGCTGTGTCATACATTCAGAGCTATTCCATGTTAAGAATTGCATTCTGCCTTTCAAGGCTTGCCTTTGTTTCAGTCTGAATCCTGTTTTTGGTGATTGTGCATGTTTAACAATTACTCTGATTTGAGGGATTGGTATAACTGAGAGCAGGGATCCTCATTATAGAAGTTCTGGTAAGATGTCTTGGTGACTAGGAACGACTTTTCCGTCACCAGCCTATCTTCATTTATTTATTGCTTGCTCTTGCCTCAGCTTGGGCTGTACCCTGTCACCAGTTTTCAAGCCAAACTCTTTATGGAAGTCAATAGGGAGTCCTGCGCAAAGGGAAATGACATCATGCTGCCCTTTAGTCCTACCTACAGAGAAGCAGTCTTGGGGAACATAGACATTTTCCTCATTACCAAGCACAGAATTTACAGCATGTGTTCATTTTCTATTGACAGCCGGCAGCAGCCCAGCACGTTGTAAATTCGACCGTTTGTATTCCAGACAATTGTTTTTAATAAAAATATTCTGGATGTTGTCTTTATTTGGCTTGCCTATGGTAAATGTTGAGGTCTTCAGTCCTCTGAGGTAAAGAATGTGCAATGTGTGTTTAGTGGGCAACGTGGAGTGTTCTTAGCTGAGAATGTTTCCTTGTCCAGCTGGAGTGGATGATTTTGTAGGCTGCCACCTTTTACCCAACCAGTAATTTCATTCTGCTGGAGATATGTGTCTCTACAGTTTGTAAAGCACTTTTGATATGAAAGATGCTTCTGCAAATGTAAGCTGTTATCCTGTGAACTTTTCACAAGGAAAAGGTTTCTGAGTTCATAGCCTACTTCTGTAGTGCCTTCAAGTTGTTCTTCTGCCTTACAGGACAAACTGAGTTGCAGAATGGGTTTAAAATTAAGACTTGCCTAATAGGACAACCTCTTTGCTAGTTAGAATTCAGACTCTTTAAAGCTTAAATGTTTAATTAGGTGAAGTAAGGATGTAAGCATAAACATGAAGAAATCTGGCCAGAGCAGACAGCTTGAAAGGTAGCTGAAAGTGATTCCTTCTGTAGGGAATAGTAATGCCATTTTTTACTGCTTTTATTCCTCCTTTTAGCACTTTTTTCTCATGAAGAAAGCTGCTTTGTACATCTCTATAGGGATAGATGCTCCACAGCATCTGGCATTTTGGCAATTATTTACTATATATATATAACCCTGCATCATCCTTTGTCAATTATTTACTAATTTTATATATCCCTGCATCATCCTTTTAGCAGGGTGGTGCTGTTCCTTTGCCTTTCCAGTTGGGGAATGAGGAAGGACTCAGCCACAAACCTATCAGAGGGGATGTATTAATGCTTTTTGCTTGCCTCTTTGCTTATCAGATCTTCTCCAGGCTGCAGAATTTGGAGAATGATGTGCAAATCACCCAGACCCACAGTTTTTAGCACCTGTACTTTGGTACAGGCCACTTTCAGAAGGAGAAGCCTTGAAAAGCAGCCTTAGTCATAGACTTCAGGAATCATTCTCCATAAGTTTTGAGGTCTTTGGAGGTTGGGCCACCTCTGCTACATTTAATAAGAACTCTGTGTATGTTTTAGTGCAGGGAAAATTGCATGTGGAGCCATTGCTTATCTCTGCCACTCACTGTTGGCTCCTGGGTGTTGATAGGGAGATATTGCAGTGTGGCTGCTGATGATTTCTGCTGGCAAGGGAGGCTGGTGAGATGATAGCCTGATAATGCTGGACTGACTGGCTGGCCCTGAGAGGGCATGAGGTGATTTGCATGGGCTGCAGGGCTTTTATGGAGCAGCTATGCTCTTAATAAACCTTTTCAGAATCTGGAGAGGAGTAACACCTCCTTGTAATCCCTTTCCACTGGATTTTGGGGGATTTTACCTCTGCAGATTTTGTTTGAGGAGACTGAAGGGTCTTTCAAAAGCTGTGTGAGCTTTAGAGTCACATCTTGAATGGCCAGTGGATAAGGGCACTTTAATGTTGCTGAGGACGTGGGAGACATCTGGAGACTTATTCTGTCCAAAACTAACAAACATGATGCTGCATTTTTGGGAAAGCAATCAGAAAATAGGTCAGAAGCAATACCAGACCCTTTGACTGAAGATACTTTTCTGCCATTTGTGAACTGGATTCATCATCTGGGACAGCAACTCTGGTCATATCAGATAGAATTCTTCCCTGTTTTTGTCTTCCTCTTAGATTTTCTTTTTTTTAAATTTTATTTTTCTTCAACCAGAACCATGACCCTATTTCTTGTAAATGTGCCTTTGTCATCATGGGTTTGGGCTGTCATAACACATTTTACCTCAAGCTCCATCTTTAATCACTTAGTGGCAGACCTGGGAATAGAAGCCACAGAACCACATCACCTCTCCAAGGCAGAGAGCAGCTGGGAGCTTTCTTACAGAACAGCCTGCCCTGCAGTTTGCTTGCAAGCTGTGTTTTGGGTCTCTCAAACTGGGGCAAATGCAACTTCCCCTTGTAACAAAGAGCAGTCTGAGCCTCACAAGGTACAGACCTTGTTCAGGCAGAAGAGCGGAATGTGGCAGCTGAGCCTATGCATTTAGTGAATGTTGGCAACAGATAATAAATTAAGACTTTTAGGGGTGAAAAAAAAAGGTTGCTTGTGTAACCCAGCTCCATTTGTCAGACTTCCTCCTCCCTAGCCTCGTTCCCCATTATTTATCAATTAAATATGCTGAGAGTAGTGAGCTGTTGACCATGAAATTGGGGAGGGGGGTTTGTGGGGTAATAGTTGTTATCCTGTTCCAAAAGCTCTAATATGGATACCAGAAGGAATGAGAGTCAGATGTAGATGCTGCTGTTGAGTTGCCATTGGTAGAACAGAATGTACTGTACTCTCCAGCTGTGGTTGTTGCTGTGTCTAAAACCACACAGTATGAGTGAAATGTGGATGTCAGTCTGGAGCACTTGTGTGGTTTACAGGCTCCTCATTACGTTGCTAAACTGTGCACGATACATTAAACTGCCATAAAAATTCCATGTCTCAAAACGGCTTATTTTGCTGCACAGACTTTGCTCTGCTTCCACTGAGAGTTGCAAGATAAGAGATTCTTATAATTAGGCACTCCAATGTGTGTGTTTGCTGTTCCTACAGTCAGCACAATCTTGATGGACTTCATTTACAAAAACTGGATGAAATGCTTGTAGGCTTGTTTTTCATGAGAACCTGGATGGCTGATGGGGAGGTGGGAGAGAGTGCTGAAAACTGGGAATGCCTGCCCCAAACCCTTTTCCATGTACAAAATTGAAGGGGGAGGGGGACAAATTCTACATTTTCTGCAAGGTGACAATGAGCACTCTGGTTTTCTTCAGATGGAGAACATTCTCTGACGATTGCTCCATTAAGAAATAAGGGTAGAGGCTTTGCCTTCACTGAGCTGTGACCCTGGTGTCCCTAAATTGTGCTTAGTAACTCCTCTTTTACTGTACTTCAAATCAGTGTTTTAACTTCAGCAGTCATAACACATTTTACTAGGTGTATTTAACTTCAAATCAGTGTTTTTCAGTACTGTTTAGAGTCACAGATTGGAAACCAACATTAAAAACTTAAACTAAATGTGAACTTGAATCTTGTTTAAGCTGTTATTCTTCTCCTGAACAGCAACTCAGTCCAAATAAAGACTTTTAAAAGTCTTTTTAAAATTAAAATATTAACTTGAATTCAGCCAAACTGAAACCAAACCAAAGCTGAGCTGAAAAGTACACATTGGTTGAACTTTATGAGCAGAGCTGCACTGCAAAGCTGCTTACAGATGTGCAGAGAAGGGAAAGACCTGTGCTCTGGAATTCTTGCTGTCTTAATTAACACAGGGTGTGCACAGCTGATTGACAATGAAATGGCAGAACACAGAGTCAGGCAATTGCAGATAACACAAACTGTGGTCACGACTCATCAGCTTGACTCTGGAGTTGTTGGCAAAATAGACCCAGACACAGGGATTGCACTGAAAAACGAGTTTTATAGGAAGACCCAGAAAGGAACAAAGCAAAATCTCTCACCTACTTCTACACTCCAAGATGTTACTGCTTATCTGAGACAAAAAGGAAGGACACAGGTCCTTGGGGAAGTTAAGGTGGGGCGTTTGTGACCCTGCTAGACTCATTTAATGGGACACATCGCCTTTATTGTAAGTGTAGGGATCCCTTACTCCACTTGGATCACAGATGTGCCCTGTCTGAAAAAACCACACCAGCAGTGCCTGCAATCCTCTATCATGAGTTGCCCAGATGAAGCCTCCCATGGATTTTTAAAGTATATTTACGAGCAATTTTATTTTTCCTTGTTCAAAGCTGAAGGGAACCAAAACAAGAATCTGCGTTGGCACATATTTGGTGTGATCAGACTGACACTAGTTAAAGGATTTAAAAGAGGAAGAACACATTAGGGAGAGTGAATTTTTAAAGCACCTCTCATGAGCTGAGTTGATGACTCTGCCACAGGTTGTTCCCCAGTGGTGCAGCATCACACCCATGCTGTGGGGATCCTCCTGAATTGTCCCAGGCAATCCTGGCTCCAGAGTCTTGCTGTGAGAGAGCCCCTGGGCAATCAAGGCTGGACTGAGAAAGTTGCACTCTCTTTATTTCAGCTCAGCACCTCCCTTGCAGTGCTCAGGTGCCGACCTGTGGCAAATGGGCCAAGGCGTTTTTTCTTCCCTCCCTTGAGCACTTAAAGCTCCATTGTCAGCATTCAGGAAAGCTGTGTTTAGACTGAGTTGGAAACAGGTACCAATGAGGCTAGCTGACACAAGAGTGGTTTATTTTCCATTTTAATAGTTCTTTAAACAGGTCCTGCATTTGTATATAGCTCCTTTGTTGGAATAAAAATCTTTGTTGGAGGCTACCAGACAGCTATAAATAGCTGTCGTGAGTATTTATGCTGAGGATAATCTCAGGAGAAGATATTTTTAACTTTGCACATTGTTTAGAGTAGGAAATTCTTTTAATGCCCACATTTTCCATTCCCAGTGCCATTAGCTTCTCCCCACCCCCTCTTATGATGTGTGCCTTGCTCGCTCCTTCTCCCTCTCATTTCCTTTAAGGTTCAAGGTTACAGCCAATCCACTCCAGAGGCAGACTTGAGTTTATTTTTTTTTTTAAAGAAAATGCTAACTTTGGCCTTTTGTGACTGTGTGGGAATTCAGTTCATTTCATGGGGCTATCAGAATGTAAACGAGATATCTCATCCGGCTGTCCCCGTAAATTGGGTAATGAATGAGCACTTTATTTCTCTCCTGCATGGAGCTCATGTGCTTGTTAGAATAACAGTGGCCAATCTATTTTATACTCCCACAGACAGTATTCCACTTTTTTTTGGCAAGTTTGTGAGAGCTGCTACTTGTACCAATACTTAGTGCTGGACCAGAAAAAAAAATTAAAAAAAAAAATTAAAGGCATTATGCTGAACTATACTTGCCACTTAAAAGTGTGGTCCATAGCAAAGCTTGTTCTTACACAAGCTAATGTATCATTTCAATCTACAAAATCATCAAATATGTGTTAAAATTGAAAGTGAGGTGCAGACTTTGGGCCAGACTGAAAGCAGGTATAATTTGACACAATTTGAAGTACAGCCTTTGAGAGAAGTTCACTGTTTACCTGTGATGCAATCTAGTCAGACCTTTTTTATTTTTCGCAGTTCTCTTTAGTCTTAAAAGAGATTGACACATGCAAAGCCTAACAATTAATGGGAATTGGGTACCTTCTAAACAGGGGAAGCCTAGAGTGTCAGGATGAAGGACTGTTTGACAGAAAAAATATATGAGGTCTGTCCTGTACATAGACACAGATTTTAAAAGGTATTTCAATACCTCTTGAGGTTAGCCTTTGAAATCTCTTTTGATCTCATGGGGCTGCGCAAAAGACAATCTTTGTGCTCTTGAAAACCTCACCCAAGCTCCCTGCTACTGCCAGCAGCCCTGGAGCATCTTGTAGCCTGTATGAGGGGATGGTGTGTTTTTAGAAGATGAAAGATATTTCAAGCCTCTCCTTCTCTGCACAGTTGATAAGGATTTGTGGCCTGTAACCTACCTGCCCATGTTTGTAAAGCAGTGCTGTTGACTTCATGGGAACTGTGTTTGTGTTTTTGACAGCTTGTGTTACTGTTAATTTGGCTATTTAATTTGTGTTTGCCACTTAAATATGTAGGTAGATGTGCACACATCCCCTGCAGTTTTGAAATGCTGCTGTGCTGGAGGCAAGGGCTGGTGGCCACACAGCTCATTTGCTGCACTAATGGTTAGAGAAAATGAATTGTGAGGACAGGAAAATTAAAAAAAAAAAAAAAAGGCAACAACACTTCATTGCAGACTGCACCTCTATTTTGCCTGCTGAGTGAGCCATGTCATGATCACAAAGATCAGGGCTTAATTTCCCATCTATAATGTTGTTTGCCTGAAGATCAGGGGTTGTTAAACATGGCTATGTTGTCCAGAATGTGACCAGATCAAATTTCTCCTTTCTGTCATGACCATTAGCAGCTTGCCTTTTTTTTTACATGGAGCTTTTTGCAACAATGAAATCTCTCCCAGACTGTAGTTATATAATATTCAAGGTCACAGTAATCATAACAGAATCCACCTCACTTACTAGGACTTTGGTCATGGAAATGAAAATGCCCTAGAAGAACTTTTTTTTTTTGGGGGGGTAGGATTTTGCTACTGCACACATAATTCATGAGACTTGATCCATAAAAGATGATGCCATTTTTAGGCCTATTGCATTGAGCTGTTTAGTATGCTAAATTTTTTAGTTGTGAGGTAGAAGTAAAAAGCCTTTGGGCTTCTTCTCCCAGAGCCTAAGGAAAGAAAAACATTTTAACTACAGAATTTTTAGATATTGCTGTTGTATGCACACTAAGTGGCTTTGAATCCAAAGTGTCATATCATTAAAAATCAGCATGTTTATAGATGTACAGGGTCTTCCCAGAGCCCTTTTGTGTTATTATTCCCTGTGTTGCCCCAGTGTCCTCCCTGCTGTCATCTCAGCATCACAGTTCTCCATCTCTAGCTCAGAATCGTCCTCACAGGAACTGTTCGTGTCAGAGCAAAAGCTCTGATGTACCTTTGGTGGTTTCACTCTGGGTGGAGGAATGGTGACCCAGGGGAAACTGACAGCTGTAAAACTCATGTAATTTTCTTCATTCATGTTTGTCTATTTCTGATATTCTTTTTCCTCTACCCCGAATGGCTGGGGAGATATTTGATCTTTGAAAACTGTGAGGCCATATGTGGTAATTTTCAGAGGACAAAAAATTTGGTGCAAATTTCACTGGAAGGAGACCTTGTTGCCAAGGGGATCTCCTCTTCAAGAGCCTTCTGACATGAAAACACAACTAAGCCCTCAGTATTGAAAAGTTTGTTGTAAACAAAGAGATGTGTCCACTCACTTAGTGCTGATGGGCTCCCCTCCCTGACCTGGTAATGGCTGATACAACACTTGTGTGCTAAGAATTTGTGCTGCAGACATTCTTCTGTGGCCAGGCTCTATGGGGAAGAGCAAGGAGGAGTTTCCTTTTCTTGGTTAGTGTCATCTTTAGGATGAGCTGTATTAGCTTGAGAGGTTATCCCTGCAATCCTCTGTGCTCCCATTGCCAGCATGGGAGGTGAACACAGTCCAGAAATCTGCTAGAAGTTTTTCATTGCTGCTGTTAATCCAGATTGAGCCTTTGACTGCTGTAAGAAATGCCAGCACTTGAATAGCAGAAGTAGATGTGTGCTTCCTTGGACTGCAGTGTGTCACAAAATACCAATATTGCCACGTTTTCCCTGGGTAAGGATGCATTGAAAATTTATGTGGTGGCTTCTAATCCATCTGTGTGGCCTACAACATTTCTTTTTTGGACTTGTATCCACTCCTTGCTGTCAGCAGGATTTAAGGATGTTCTGAAGAGCTTTGCAGCCTGGATGGTTTAGAAGTGCCCCCTTGCATTTCTGCAGGAAATCTGCACAGGATTAGACTCAAGTTTTAGTCAGCTCAGCATGTTCTCATCAGAACAGTCCCTGTTTAATTCCACCAATGAATTTAGGGAGGGCACATGATTTCTGGTGGTGAACAGGTGTACTAGAGGTCACCTGAGTTGTGGGGAGTCTTCCCAAAAATGCAGCAAGGTGACAGGGTGCTATGCAGTGGATGGAAATTGCTAGAGAGGGAAAAACACTGCCAGAACAAGAAATTTTGCTAACTGGTCTCTGTTGAAGTGGTGCCTGACTGTGTCATCCTATGGCCTTGGTGAGACATTGCAAATTTCTCTGAATTCTGCATTTAATTCTGAAAGTACAACAGTTTGTTTATAGAGCTCGTGTAATTTGATGGTAATTTAAAAAATAATTTTGAAAAAGCATTTAACATCAGTAAGAACATTCAGATCTCAGCTTCAAAATAAACAGTCTCTTGTAAATATGGACAAAAGTAAGGGCACCAGAGAGTATCACAGTAAGAGACCCTAGACTGTGCCAATAGTTGTTAATTTCGAAGGAAGCATTAATTTCCTTTTCCTGTTTTTCAAGAAAAAAATTTATGTGTAGGAGAAATGCCCCTGCTGCATAAACATTTTTTAAAATAATGGCTTTAAAGGGCATGAATGAGAGCCTGAATCTGAATGTTTTGCTAGTACTTAAGGACTCTTTGTTTAACTCTTGCTTCCCTTTTTTTTTTCTTTCTGACATAGCTAAAATATGGCTGGAGCCAAGATCAGTATAGGGCAAATGTGGCCAAAACCCAATAATAATATAATAATATCTGCTTGTCCATCATAACCTGCTCTGTTTGCCTGCCTAATACTTTAGAAAAAAAGAACCAAAGCAGGAAGAGGAAAGGATCATTTTCTTTCCTCTGCAGATACAAGAAGGCAATTTGATCCCAGCTTTGGGTTCATTTCTCAACATATTTCCTTTGGGGACATTTGCCATCCTTCTTCAGAGAAAAAAAAGGGAGCTCCAGGTGATGTTTGTTTCTGAGAGCATAATTTGAGGGTGGCAATCACGTGTGCTGGGCTTGTGAACTGCATCTGGCTGCTTGGATAAATAGAGGAGCACATTTGGTGTAAAGAGGCTAAAATAGACCCACAGACAAGGGCTGGAGCATCTTTTAACTGTGAGGTCATCTGACATCATTGGTGTGGAATGGAAACCAAACTGGAGTGACTTCACTGGTGCTCCCCACCATCAATAACACCTTCTTAAAGCACACCTTCTTAAATCAGCGGTGCAAACAAACACTCTGTGTGGAATTGTGATATGCATTATTCATTAATTGCTAGGTTATGTTTTCCTTGAAGGGGGCTCCCATCAGATACAGCAGTAGTAAACATAAAGAAACAAGGCACGGCATCTGATGTTATTGTGGTTTTGTGGAGAGTTGGGTTGGAAATGCCATGATCCAACCAAAATTTGGGGTTTTCTCACAGCACATGGAAGGGTGTAGATGGTCATTTGTGTTGATTCAGCCAAGCATCTCTCTTCCCACCTGTGTTTGTGGGCCATCTGGTCACAAGTGAAGAAGGATTAAGCAGAATATCAAAAGTGTTTTAAATCACTTTAAATAATGGATATTTTCTTAATTTTCATGACCTCTCTAAGCCTCTTGTGAGAAGGCAAGTGGAGTGGTGCAGCATAAGGTATCAAAGATTATGATTAGTGTTTAGACCTTGGCTGTGTCTCCTTTAATCCTGATTCAGTGGCACAATTCCCACAACTGAAGACACTCAAGTAATGACTGACCTCTTTGTTCCAGGCAGTTCCCTTAGAATCCTCTGCTTGGTTGTAAACACATGTAGACACAATCTCGGTGTTTAGATGTATTAAAAAAAAAGGTGATTAATCAGTTTTCTTTCATGCAGAGCTCTTAGTTTCTTTAACTGAAGTTTAATTGTACTGTTAAAGAATTTGGTAGGCATTCCCCACTTGGTTTCTCAATCTTTCTTCCCAGTTTAAAGTGCATTGTTTTCTGATCCCAGCTATCTGAAATAGGAAAAAAAGCTATTGCTTTGAGGTAAGTGTAAAAGAAGTGCCCTAAATGACACTGCCACAGGAAGACAAGGGATAGAGGAATCATGTCTGGAAGTGTGATTTTTCCCTTATCACTGATTTTTCCAGTCCATCACGCTGCACACAGCTGGGCTCATAAGTACCAAAGGACTGTAACACATAGGGCCAAGCCTGCAGAATCAGGGATGCTCTGAGACTCTGGTTTTGGCATGCAGAAGGAATATTCTCCCTGTGAGAGGTTTTACTCCTTTGCTTTGTGCTTGATTTTAGCAGACATTCACATCCAATGGCGTGTGATGGATTGACACAAAATAATATGATTTTATGGACAGGGGTTATCACTGTAAGCATGCATCTTGTGTGTGTACATGAAAAGAGTTAGCCAGACACACTGCAATTATTCCTGATCTGTCTGAGAGCTGCACATACAATGGCATTTGAGCTTTTTGTTCTTCACCTCTGGATGAAAACTACCCTTCTTTATGCAGTATTTGCAGGCTTGAAGTTACCAGCCAATGTTTTGGTTGGGTTTTTTTTGAGTAAGAACTGAATACTTTTTATAACATTCAGAATCTCTGTGGTAATTTTTGGTCAGAAAATCTTTTTACAAGGTTCTAACTCCTTCTTTGGAAAGTGTTTCACTTCTAAGTGAGGTGAGTGCTTTTGGAGAATTTCACATAAGTAAATTATTCTATTATATATTGAAGATAATAGGAGAGAAAGCTGAAAGGAAGTTGTTGGAAGTGGTGTAGGTAGAGCAAGCTGTAGGTTCAAGTAAACTACAGCTCTCTCTTTAGGCTTTTTAATAATGTTTGCTCTTCCTTTCTTTGTGCTCTTGGCACATCACATGGATGGAGACCACAGTAATTACCACCTAATTTAGCAAGTTTAAATTGTAAACTGTATCTTCTGAGGTGATGGAGTGGAAAAACCAGTCCTTTAGCCCAGTCTCCCACTAGGACAGGGAAATAGAATCAGGGAAGAAATTCTGATGTGTTTGGTGTTGAGGGTATGGCTGGGATGCTGCCTGGCCTTTCCATGCACCATGCAAGGCTCTGAACTCCCACTCCTTTAGCTGTGCTTTTAAGGAAGGATTGTGAAGCATCTGGCCCTCAGCTAGAAAATCAGAAGGCAGGAAATGCCTTTGCTGCAGCATTTGCCAACTGTGGTTTCTGGTATGTTGGTGGGTGGGTTCTCAACATGTCCATCTTGATAAGAAAATGCCTAAAGCCAGACCCTGCTCATCGTTCATCAAAGGATCATTTTCTTTATCTCCAGTTTCAATTAAATGTAGAGTTTCTGAAAACAAAAAGGCACCCTGCTCCTCTCACAACCACATTTAACCTCTTAAGCCTTGCTATGTGCATCAGGAATAACTAAGTTACAGCTTAGGACCAGGGCTTATCTTCCCAGTTGAATCAATTTCTCTTGACTTTCTCCATAGAATTTTGTATCCCCTGAAATTCTGCATGTCTTATCATAGATGAGAGATCTTTTTCAGGGAATGTTTTAGAGGAAAAAAATAGAAAAAAATGTTATAATGGTTGGAAAATTGTCCCTATTTTTTTTTTTTTGTAAATTATAAAAATGTAAACATAAAAATAGTCTCCTGTCTAGTGAATACTATTATTCATATTTTTCCTGCTAAGGAGGAATGGATAAAGAAAACATCCCATAATTTGATTGGGTTATTTGAGAGGTATATTGTCTGGGTTTTGTGCTTTTAAGAAGCACACTTAAAAAAAAAAGTGTTTGGGATTCAAATGGAAGGGTGTGAACAAAGTTGGGTTTTGGAAAAAGACTGTATTTAAGAAGAATGCATTTTAATAATGCTGATAGGAATAAAATACCAGCAAAGGATCACACTTGTTTCTTTTCTGTACAGTCTCTCACACTCCCCAAATGCCTACTATCTATTAATCTTTGGGTTCAGAATTGGTCTGGACCAGCTGTTTTTTTACAAGTTCCTAAATGTTGTAGATATTAATTTAAATTTCACCGAGTGATGCAGGACTCTTTGTGCATGGTGGTGTCCAGAGAGGCAGGACCTGCTGCTGGTCCCTTCCCATCGTGGAAGGGGTGGAATCTCCACTGGGAATTCTTCTCCAAGCTGTGTATTTCCAATGTTAAAAAAGAGCTAAAGTTAAATCACAGAACATCACATCAATAGTTGTTAGCTCACTTGTTGCCCAACCAAAATTTGAGTTAAACAAACAGCTTAATGCTTCCATCCTGCTTTGCATCCTTCTTTGCATTCTGAAGTCCTTTCTTAGTCTTAAGCTCAGAATTTCACAGCAGCCTCAGTGTAAATAAATGAGCGCTGAGGAAAAAGATGCAAACCTTTCCCAAAAAGAAAAAAAAATTGCTCTCAAGTATTAGAAGTGCTTGAAATCCTGCCAAGTTTCTGAAAATGCTTCTGATTTCTTTCTTTCAGATTTTTCTGAAATCTTTAATTGAAACACATTTTCAATGTTTTTGAAGTGTTCTAGTGAATTAAAATGTCTAGTGGCCATTTTAATGAGATATTTCAAATTATTCCCATGGAAACCTTGAAATGTCAGAAGCTCTCTTGGTGCAAAGATGATGCCCTCAGACCAGGTTTGTCTTCAGTTGCCTGTGCTTTGGAGTGATAGAAAATTCCCTTTCTGAATGCAAATTTTTGGGATTGGAAGGGTAAATTCCTGTTATAAAGGCTAATTTTAGGAGGAAGTTTGTAACACTGAGTATGCTTTAATCTCTCCTGAACCTCTGAATCCTGTAAGGGCCCCTGCAGGAGGAGTTCCTGGATTCCTTCCCATCCCACGAGTTTTATTCATAAAATGTGACACTCTGAAGCCATATCTCAGCACAAAACATCATCAGGGCATGAAAGTGTAACCACAGCTCTAAAACTCAGTCTGCAGCTTTTGGCAGACCTTGAAGGGGAGGTTTGCCATTTGAAAAAGAAAATTTTTTTCTTTGTAGCTAGTGGTTGATATTTCTTAATGCAAACTGGACTGCTACTGACTCTTTTGATAGGTATTTTATTTGAATCACCTTGAAGACAAGTCTGTCAGCTGTTTTGGGGAAGGCTGCATTTCTCTTCAGCCACTTGCTGTCGGTTTTTCCAATTTTTTCAGTTTCTATGAACTGTATTTCAAGGGAGGATATTGGTTAGTGGCAGGTTGCAGAGAATGCAAACTCATCACAGCCAGTGAGAGCTGACAAGGATTTCTTTTATGTCTAGTGGTGGCAAAGGGGATTTTCCTGTTCTTTGAGGAACAAAAGAACAGCTGAGGTTCAGACCCTTTCTTGCAGGCTGGTGCAAGTTTGGCAAAGTTCTGTTTTCATACACAGCTCAAATCCTTAAGAACACTGTGCAGTGACATGGGAGACCTGGAATTGTGCAAGGATTCTGATCCTGGTGAGAGTGATCAAGCTACTGGCTTTCAAAGACTGTGAGAAGAAAGTAATTCAGTGTTTTTCAGTTTCTCTTAAACACAAGTGAACACTCACAGTTGGTTTTCCTGCTGTGACCTGTCACTGCAGATGGGAAGAAATCTATGGATTGAGAGTTAGCTCAGACCTGTCCTGTCCTGGTGGTGTAAGGGGTGGCCAGAGAGCCATTTTCCAGGAGAAGCTAGGAAGTAGATATGGAGGGCCTAAAAGAGTTGTTGACAGGGTGTTTTTATACATTACAACAGGTTCCAGGTACTTCAGTGCAGAAATAAGTATTAGCACTCATATATATAGTATTTGGTAATATAGTATTGGGTTTGCAGAGAAATAACAGAGAAAAAAAAATACATTTGGGTCTACTGTTACACTGGAGTAATCTAAGCCCTCACATCATTGTGCCCTTTATGCACATGCTGTAATGTAATCACTGAACATTTATCACAGAATCAACTAATTTGGAAAAGTCTTCTGAGGTTGAGTCCAAGCTGTGACCACACAGCACAGTAAACCAGACCATGGCACTGAGTGCCACATCCAGTCTTTCCTTATACACCTCCAGGGATGGTGACTCCACCAGCCCATGCTGATGTCTGATCACCATTGATGTGAAGAAATTAGTCCCAATGTCCAACCTAAACCTCCCCTGATGCAGCTTGAGACAGTGCCCTGTGCTGTGGTGGTTTAATTCTAATTTCTTGATGCCCTTTTATGTGTATTACCATGCAATAAATCACTTATTGCTTCTTTTGAAAGCCTGTATGTGGCAGAGCCCCAGCTGCCTGCCTGCAGGAGGAATTCTGCTCTGCAGGGAGAACTTTGCTCCAAGAGCCAGGTGCAGTGGGGTTTGCATTTTTTTCTTTTCCCACTGCTTTCCTCTGAAATGTTAGGTGTGAGGCATAGCTGGAGGCAAGAATCCAGCCTTGATGTCCTGATCTGATATGACAGTCCTGGTGGAAGTGTTCAGCCTCTACCCTTTGCTGCTTTCAAGAGGGAAATCCCACTAGATAATGCAGATGAGACTGGAAGACTTTGTGTTTAGATTTCCCTAAGACAAGAAGAAAGTAAAGAAGCCCTTTTTTTGTGTGTGTGTGGTTTTGTTTTGGTCTCCTTCAAGAAAGGAGAACTGTTGGAGAAATAGATGTTAGATGTATCCTGTTTCTTCTCACACTTCTAACACAGTTTGATGTCACTTTTGGTTCCTCTGTGGAGGAATTGGCAAGGCTTGCTGCACAGGGAGAACAAGTTTGATGTGTTGCTAGCTCATGTTGGAAACTGGAAATGGATTGGGGTGGGAGTGCTGAGGAATTGATCAGGCAGCAGGAGCTGTGAGTCTCAAAGTTAGTGCAGAGATTAACATGCCAAAGAAACCTCTGCTGTGAACCGTGGAAGTGAAGGGGTAGCAGAGACAGCTCAGATCCACTCTCTGCCAGTTTGCTAAAGTGGATTTGAATGAAACTGAATGTATAACTGGCCCCTAATTTCCAAAGCATTTTTGTGTGGGTTTAGCAATCTGATTCCTGTCAAACCCGATGACTGTCACACTGACGCAAATACCAGGCAATATTTAGAAAATTTGGGAAAGGTATTTTGCCAAGCAAGAGAAAAACCCAACCCCCTCTCTTTTAACATGCATTCCTATAGGAATCAGAAATAGAGAAGAAAGGGGAAAAGCATACTGAAGTGTTGACCATTCTAACAAAAATCATACTGCACTGGTCTTTTTCTGGAATGTTTTTTTTTAAGTTTTCCACTGGCTGGAGGCTTTTGAAGGAAAGAAAAGACTCATCTTCTGTCTTGAATTAACTTGGTTAATGATTAACAGAGCAGTGCAGTATGTGTGGTGCCTTTTAATTGAATCAGAAGAGACATGATTTGGACAAGATTTTAGTTTCACTTTGAAAGTTATTAAATAAACTGACACTGTTTGCTCTCCAAAAGTTCCTGGGAGCATCCGGTGAGCTGGTAATCCCAGTGCAGCCAGTGAAACAAAGCTGCTTCTAAAACACCTAAGGCCAGAACCAGATATTAAAAATGACTGGTCCAGTCAGGCAGGGGCAGAACTGAACATGAACCTCCACCAAGCAGGTCTGAGGATCCAGCTTCAGTTCAGGCATAACAGAGGTCCAGACTGAGTGTTTCTGATCCAGTTTGCATTTTGAATACCTCTGAGCTGTTCAAGTGGCTTAAGCTGTTGGACAGTTGTTGTCTTTGGTGGAAATGGGATGGCTTTTGCTAGCTGAGTTTATGGGGGTGTTTGTGAAGTGAGATCCTGGCTGGGGCTTGGCTGTTGCTCACCAGTAAAATTCAGAGTAGGATAGGAGCTTTTTGGTACAGGAAGGGTCTCCATAAAATGGCCCAGCAGGAACTGCTCTCCTCCTCCCAGAGCTGTGTGCATGTGTGCCTGTGCACACATTTACATAAATGCCTTTATAGAAAATGCATTTATTTCAAATTCTCCCAGCAGTGAAGCCCAAAGCCTGGACTCACACCCCGACTTCAGTCTGGAGAAAGGACAGTGGCATTCACACAGGGGTGAACACATCCAACATTGCACACTCTGAGTTTTTGTTGTTCACTGATCTGTGTGCTCAGGAGCTGTGGCTGAGGCCTCCACCCATGCCCTCTCAGCAGTAAAATCAAGGCAGAGCCTGTTTTGCCTGGAGATGCATCTATCATCTGTGTTTGTATCACACCTACCACGTTGTGGCTCCTTCTGCCTTTGCTGGCCAAGCTGGGAGTGAATAGTTATCTTTGCAGCATGCCTCCAATATTTTAAAAATAACATAATAATCTCATATAAAACCTGCTGTTGAAATTACCTATTGCCAGAAACAACTGGGGCAAAGAGAACTTGCATCTACATTATTGGCAGCTTTATGCAGTTCTGTGTTTTGTGGGCTCTGCAAGTATTATCCCACATGGCTGTGAGCAGAAGTGCTACAAGTCTGGGCTTTGAGTTTTATCCTTCACACTGATAAAGCTGAAATTTATTAATAGCCATTATAATTCAGGGATAAATGAGATACAGCAAATTTTACAGTTCGAAAGCCAAAAGCATAGATGGGTTTTTATTGCTGTGAGAATTGCCACGTGTCTCTGAAATGCATAAAGCACAGAATTGAGTGGAATTGAGTGGGGAAACAGTGGCCCTTCCATCTGCTGCTGCTGATGGCTGAGAGAAAAAGGGTCCTGCTTAGAGCAGGAGGGCACCAGAGCCTGCCCCTTACCTGTGGCAGTGCCAGGGCACAGGGAGAAGTGATAAAGCCTTTGTGATTGCTTCCCTCTTACACTTTCCTCCATTCCAGTTGTCCAGTGACCAGAAAGTATCTGTGTCCTGATGGTTATATGGAGACTGTTATTTGGATCTCCATGTTTATTTGAATGCAGTGAAAACATGACATAAAACAAAAGCTATGCTTTAGTGGAAATGGTCTCTCACACCCAGGAAATGTTATGCTGCTTTATTTCTGGATTGTGCATTTCCCCATTGACGGACTGATAGAGAATGCAAACACCAGCAAATATGTTTTTTAATCAAGTTTCAATTTACAGTGATAGTTCTCCTTGGAATATGATTTTAACACTTGTCTTGGAGTTTGTTTTTTTTCCTGTGACAGCCATACGTGCAGTCAGTAGCTTTTCCACGTGAAAAGCAGGATAATATTGCATCAAAAACTGAGGACAATCAGAGAAAATTAAATTCTCTTCTCTGTTGAGGACCAGACTCCTGCCTGCACTATCCAAGTCCATCCTATCTCAGCAAAGCAGGCATCAGATAGGATTGGATACTGCATGGATTCTCTATGGGTCTTATCTGGAGCTACATCTTTTGAAAGTGTTCCTAATTTCAGGCTGCAGGCTCTTGCATTCTCTAAGCTACAAGGGTTGCGTTCCCAATCCTGCAGAACTTGTCTATGCAAATAGTTCTATTTTCTGATAAGGCATTTGCTACCTGATAATGTGTCAGTGTGAACATGCAAATTCTGCTTGTGTGTGGCTCTGTGATTTGCACATGCAGATGCCCAGACCTACATATTTCAATTTGAGTGTGTATTTAAATACATAAATCCACATACAGTACATAGCTGGGTACTCACAGCTCTGTTTCATTGAACACATTAAAATTTTTGACACCGCTGCTCTTTATGGGCACCCAGGTAGTTATAACTATGGGAGAGATTTTAAAAATGCAGGGAAGAATAGATATCAGAACTGTAGGATGGGTTCTTAGAGCTTGGAAAACTTATGACTGGGAAATGACAGAATCTCTGTTACTTGAGATATTTACAGCTTGACTTGGAAAAAGAATACATAGTAAGAGACAGCTCAGCATTATTTGATGACAAAGTACATAGTCTTGTTTTTATAAGTGCTCAAGAGATATACTCCAAGAGCTTATGTATGAGCTGCCAGACTTTTACCTTCAGCATGTGATTTAATACACAAAGTGTTGTTCATCTGTGGAATAAATTCCCTGCTCACATGCCAGTGTCCTAGAAGGAAATCTCCTAGGATGGTGAATGCAGATGCTTTTTGCCCTGTGAGATGCATCCCCTGAGTTCCCTGCAGTGAGCTGTATTGGAGCATTTCAGAACAGACCTTAAAAAAACCAACAGGGTTTGTCTACTCCGTGAGAACATGAAAGAGACTGTGGCATCTTTCATTTTCCCAGGGTGGGAACAGTTAAAAATATTCTTCAAATAAGGAGCAGATGTTAATGTCATTAGAATGGGTTTTCATAAAAAACAGAGATCTCTTGCAAAATGCCAGTAGCTCTGCAAACTTCCCAATGAGTCTGCCTGCTTTTTCAGATTTGTGACACAGAGACGGGGCAGTGCAGGGAGAGCTATTCACTGTCTCTAAAACCAACCAGGTACACTGCTATAAGTTGCCTGTTTTTAATTTGCCTCAACATGGACTAAACAGCTAAAGAAACATGAAGGTATTTGAATAAAAGGACAAGAAGAGTAAGCATCACAGCAAATTCCCTGTTGACAAATAGGGACAGAAATGAATAAGCTACACAGGGAAAGTCATGGTCTGGACAGTGCAAATGCCTCTGCCAGGTTCTAAATTCACTATGATTTCAAGGGAAAAAAATATGTACAGGCTTTTTTCATCAGCTCACTGTAAGTTCTGCCTTGGTTGCAGGAAATGGTTAAAGTAAAAATAACAAACAAAATATTAAGTGGCTCTCTGGATGACCTCTGGACATTCTTATTGTTAGCATGAGTAGACATTGGAACCTCCCAGTAATAATTTCCTTTTGGAGAGCTCTCCTGTCTCCTTCCTCCTGCTCATTTTACTGCTTTTAATGTTCAGAAGATAGGAAAGGCCCTGTAGGTCCTTTTGTAGCTGCAATAGATAACCTCACACGCTCCTACAGCCATTTGCCTTGAGTTCATTGGCATGAAGGACATCTCAAGTGCTCTGGTGTAGTTAGCATTTGTTTGCTCTGTTTTTTTTCTCTTTCTAGTGTCTTCCTTCGGGGTTTTGGTGTCCTAGATCTCTGAAGCATCAGGACATACAAGGAATGCAGGTTGAGACATGTCTGCTGCCCCTATCATTTTTTGTGCTTCAGATGCCCGTGTGAATGTTTGAGATTATCTGGGAGGTGATTTGCCTCTTCTTGCTCCATATACAAGATCTTCACCTCAGGGCCACAGTGTACTGTAACTCTTGGTTAAGTTGCTGAAGTTAACAACAAACATTTGACTTCCAAATATTGAAGGGATTATGAAGTGCAGGGATCTATAGCTGCCTCAGATCCAGTTCCCACTTCATTTCACAGGGGTTGCAAGCATGGCACAGCGTGTTTCATTCAGCTTCTTCCAGGGGAGCTGGCTCTGCACCGCTGTGTTTCACCTGGACTGAAGTTCTCTTCCAGAATTTTGTAGTTCCAAGCAATATTTGGAAAAGTGAGGAAAGAAAAACTGTGATTCTTCTGACTGTCCAAAGAGGACTATTTTAAAATGGTTCTGGAGTCTACTACAAGTGGAACAGGCTTCCCCTGTTTCTAATGGCCAACAAATAGACTCATGCATGACAATACAGGCAGATTTTCTAAAATTCTGAAACTGTTCTTTGAAAATGTAGAGTGGAGTGTTTTAGAGGCCAGTCTATTTTCTTTTTATTTTTATCCTGAATGGAAACAGTTGATGAGCACTGCAATTATC
>JANRMJ010000077.1:68265800-68297356 GCA_025584955.1 Alethe diademata | reverse complement strand
ATTTTCTTTTTATTTTTATCCTGAATGGAAACAGTTGATGAGCACTGCAATTATCCAATTTATTCCGTGATGGATTGAAGAGAGTGAAGAACAAGCAACTGGAATAAAAAGTTTCTGTTACACTGTAGTAAATAGAGACCTGTATTAGAAATCTGTATGGCTGCCTTGGAACCCAGTTTAGAGTTTCATAAACATTAACTCTTACATCTGGCATCTGATTAAAATGCGTATTTTGGAAGAAGAGTGATACAATCTCTGTTTAGTTAATGCTCTTCCAGTGGGAACAATTCTGCTTCTGTAATTCCTCAGCAGTAGAAATGACTTTTCCAGGAAGAGTAAATATGCCTCCCTTCTCACCAGCATTTTTAAGGATCCTATGTATTTTGAGTAACATATAACATTACCTTACATGTTCACCTTCCTTTTTAAGGGCAAAGTAAAAAAAAAAAAAAAATAGCAATGGCCTGCCTGCTGTACTCTCATCTCATTTGCAGATCTCTGAGATCTCTGGGCAATCACAGAAGTGGAATTTATATTTTCCTCCCTTGGCAATCAGCACTATTGGCCTTTCCTTGCTCCAGGCCAGAATTTCAGTATATTTTATACACTAAAAGATGTGGGGTTTAGTTTAGAAAGGGCTGGTTCTACAGAAGGTATGGATGAAGAAATAGCAACTTTGTGGGGTACTGTTTCTGTGTGTGGGGGTAAAAACACCCTTGTGCTTGCAAGGGAATCGTTCATCTTTGTATAAAGCACAGGATTTCTATAAAAGCACCTTTTCACAAAAAAAAATCTATCTCATCAAAAGTGTAGAGAGTTTTTGGGAGGAAAAAAGATCCAGTTATTGCCTATGGGACTTAGCAGAGCATGAATGAATATCAGTGTCCTGAAAAAATGCAGCCATTTGATTCTTGAAAGCTCTGAGGACAAAAGAGTCAGGGTTGATGCCTGATGCAGCATGGTCCATGGCTTTTGTGCTCACTCCAAGGTGAGAGTGCCACCTGCTGAACCCACACATTGCTCCCCCCACACAGGAGAGCTCCAGGGTAAGAGATTTCCCTTTGGGGTACTGATCCATCACACCCACTCCTGTAACTTGTGAGGGTTAACAGGATCCTAACTGGGGTGGAATAGCTGCAGGACTGCACAGTAAGTCTCGCATTTTTGAGTTTTAGGGGAAGGGGCATGAGAGCCGAGCATGTGAAACTGGTCACTGATGGTGCCTCTATTTCAATCACTATTTGCATTTCTGTTTCCTGCTCTTTTAGACTGGGTTCAGGTCCAACCCTGGTTTTAATCCTGTTTTTAAACCAAAGCTGGTTTTACCTGGGCCGCAGTTGAGCTTGCAGCAGCTCCCTACCTCCTTGGATTTGTGTTTGGCAATCACCCCCAGTCTCAAGCTGCCTGATGCAGCTTGACCTTTCACAAGTTACACTGGATGCAAGTGCCTGCAAAATGCTTAGGCAGTGATTTACCATCAGAAGGGAGGACTGTTCCCTGGGCCATTATTTTATATGTGGGTCCTCTCATCTCTCAGCAGGCTGGAATGGCAGTTTCCTGTGAGCAAGCACTTGCAAAGGCACCTCTGTGCAGGGCTGGGGCTGCACAGTGTTCACACAAGCTGCCTGAACAGAATCCCTTCTTGTGAAAGCTGAATGGGAAGCAAGAGTTTGTCAGGCAGCCGAGAAATCTGCAGGGATTTCTGTGACTGGGGGCCCAGCAGTGATAAGGGAGGGTCTATTAGAGAGAATACAGTAAAAAAAAAAAAATCACAGAGCAGAGGGGAGGGCGACACAAGCTAGATAATGAGCTTGACAGCATGCAAATACAAATCCCAGGAGCTACAGGACCAACCAAATGGTTAACCTGTGGGGTGGAAAGAGCATCCAATGAGCCTCACATGCCTGAAAGGATAATGGCATTTTTATTATCTCATTCCACGCCCTGATCACCCGTCCATTTGCTCCCTGGAGCTGCCAGCAGTTTGCACTGATTCGCCCGCTGCAGACATGATCAGCAGATCTTACTGCAGGCAGAACTTGTCAAGCCTTTCCAAGTGAGTTGCCAGTTTATTATATCTGTGTGGATTTAGCCTGTTGGTGTTGTGCAGGAGGTGCTGGGATGCTGGAAATGGCAAGGGGAACAGAATGGTGTAACAAGCTGGGCAGCTGGTTGAACTGGGGGATCAGCAATGCATGTAGATTGAGTTATTTTGCTTATTATTTTGCTGCATTGTGCTCTGTTGTCTAAAATCTTTGTTTTCATGCATTTCTCTTACCTGAATTGCAGAATTCACGTTTTTCAGTGGCAGAAGGATACGTTGGGAGAGCTGACTTCTAATCAGAGTTCTGTTGGTGGGAAGTTTGCAGAAGTTTTGTAGTTTGTGTGAAAGCGTTCGCATAACTCAGATTGCTTAATTCACTGAGCAAATAAAGTCCTCATGGCACATTCATCCCTGAATGTGGAAGGGAAAGCAAGAGAAGAAAATCAATTAGCCTGTGGCATATTGCCAGTAATACAATCTCATTTATTCCTGTCCTGTATTTTTTTTTGTTGATCTGCTTTATGAGTTGATGGGTAGCAAACAGGACACTGCGATGTCTCTAAATTGCTGTGATTTATATAAGGGTTTGGTTTAAAGCTTGGGAGAGGTTTTGAAGAGCAACTGGGATTTCTGTGCATGTTTTTTAGAGTTTCCAGCATGAAATCTTGTGCTCTTGGAGGGAGAGGGAGCTCAGGGATTTCCGAAACTCAGCCCCTACAAGAAGTCCCTTCCAGGAATCTGAAATCTTTCATTGTGATTTCAGAAACTGGGCAATAAATAGTAATTTAACAAAGAGCATGTCAGATGACATGTTTTTGTGTGTTGTTCTGTGGTGAAATGCAGTCACAAGCCACAGTAGCCAGCCCTCCCATACTTTTGCATGGGAACAGGGAGCAGCAATTTCTCTGCACTCAGTGCAAGGGGAAAGCAAGGGCGGGGAAGGGGCACAGTGGGTCAGATTTGCACACTTCAGTGATTTTATAAGTGATGAAAACATTGACTCGTGGTACCTGCAGTGGGGAGCTGGCCCTGAGTGCAGGCTGGACCTCTCAGGTGACCTTGAGATCCTTTCCAGATCCTTGAGATCCTTTCTAGTCTGTGCTGGACTTGGTTTAGTGAGGTGTCAGGGTGTGGCTGTTCTGTTTGAAATACTGGGGGCCAGTAGATATCCTTGCAGGAGATATTCTCCCCCTCTCCCTTTTGGGCAGGAGAGGGAGCCAGCCGTGTGCTACCTTTACACTTGGCACATCTGATGTGCTGGGGCAGTGCTGGGAGCTTGAGTATGAAGTGAATTCACTGAAATTGTGTCTTAGTGAAAATAATAGTTTCCTCTTGAAGCATGATTAGCTACTGCAGTGTTGTTTTCCTGTATCTTAAGAGTCTTGGGACCTATAACAGCTTCTAACAAAAGCAGACACACCTTGAAAACCAGACATGGGTTTCTTTTGTCAAGCATGCTTGGGGAAGAAAAGCAAAATTCTCTTTGGCAAGGACTCCAAGAGAAATCAAGCGTGTGGCCAGAACTTGGAAACTGATTTATTCCCTTGTAACAAACATCTCTGTGACCTCAGGGCAAAAGAGGGGAAGACACCTTCAGCATTACCCACAAAGACTTCTTCAAAGCATTGCTCAGAGAAACACATGATGAAATACTGCCCTTCCCAGGCTGAGGCATCACGTAATCGTTCCAAGTGCTCGTGTCTTCTCAGGAGATTGCAGTGGAAAAGAAAAGGAGCATTAAAATCCTTATAAGTTAACTCTCTGGAGACTCTCCAGGGAAAAGGAGGAGGCTGTTATTGCATTATTTGGAATGAGGTACAATGTGATTGCTAACTTCTTGCAAATGTCCTCTAATGGCCCCTTTATATGATCATTTCATCTGTGTTGTTAAAAAATATTTGCTATGCTTTCAGTGGACTCGTGGTATTTGTAGAAAATTTTGTAATTGCTAAAGAGCTGAATATAATCCTGTTAGCATTTGATACACTAGAAATTAAAAGCAGAAGCTCTCAGCAGAGCCAAGAAATCATTCCGGTTGGCCTGAAAACATGAAGTCGGTTTCATAAATGTATAGGGATTGGCTTGGCTCGCTTTGCTGGACACTAAAGTGTTTACTGTGCAAGTTCCTAGAGAAAGCAGAAGTTCTCTTTGCCAACAGGTAGAATATTTTCTTCCAGCAAATGATAGCTTCTGTTCAGACTTCAGTCTGGTTGTTGGGACCTCTGTTTTTCGCAGCATTTTCTTTGTGTTGTAGCTTATGTTTTCTGTTTCTTGGCTGGATGTTCAAGATTGGTATCAGCTAGTTTTTTAGGAGAAGAAAGGGTTTAAGAGGTTCACTGTGTTATCTGATTAATTCTGCTCCAAAAATTGATGCTGTTAATTTTCACTTGAAGCTCTCTCCTCCTTCTGATCTTTTCTTTTGACCATGCATTTCATTCCTGTTTCCCAGTGGGCAAAAGCCTGAACCCTTAATTTGTAAAAGCCTTTTTACACTGCTGAGGTAATACAAGAAGGACATAAAGACAAGGCACATGGAGATGTTTGTCCATAGTGAGGTTATTTTTCTGTTTTGGAAGAAAAGAATCCCAGTCTCAATTTCTGTAAGTGCTGTTCCCCAACAGTGACATGTCTACGAGAAGAGCTGAAACATTTCTGAGTGGGAGTTTCTATGGCAGAGAAAGGACAGATCTATAGGGAAAGCTCTGAGATTTTGCAGCCTGCTTGCCTCAGTGAAAGATGCTGTTTTCAGCATAAGAAAAGCCTTAAGCTGAGACAGTGAGCATCAAACATCTCAAGTTTTGTCAGAGAACAAGTGACTTGGGAGAGTTTCATGAAAATTCTCAGCTAAATTTTCCACCTGTGCAAGCCTTGGTTCAAGCTAGGAGCTTGCTGTGAATCCAAATGCCTGAAATGAGCTGTGAGAATTGCTTCTGATGAAAGGTAAATTTAGTAAAACCTAGAAAATATGAGAGAGTTTTGGCCAGACCTCTTTCAGAACAGTTCAGAGCAGAGCTGGTTATGAATTCATGTCAGGTTTCTGAAACTGGCTTTGTTAAAAGTAAAAGACTAGGAAATACTATTTTAATGCATTTTTTATACTAGATAAGAAGTTACTGAGTTGATTCTAATTTTCCTACCTTTCAAAGAGAAAATGAAAAGAAAAAAAAGTTACATGAAGGATTTGCTTTCTTGTTCCAGGCTGAATTAAATAAAACCAGCCCTGAACATTTTCCATATCACTTCACTCTGACAAGGGTTTTTGCTTCTGCTTCAGCAAAACTAGAAAATTCATTGTTAGTGCAGATCTTAAATGCAGATAGCTCCTCCACAGCCACACTGTTGGCATAGGTGTTCAACCAGTGGTGGATGGGGGTGGTAGAGATTTATCCTGCTCCTTCATACCCCTGCCTTTCCCCTTCCTGCCAAACTTGCACTCCCCATCCATCCTGTTCCTACTTCAGAGTAAAACAGGAAAAACTCAGGGAGATTCTCTGGTGGTTCCTTTAGGTCCTCTTTGCTTTTTCAGTTCATATATATGTCTACATGTCCATATAAAGCAGATGAAGTCGATGATGTCAAGTAAATTAAATCAAATGCTTAAAAATGCAACCAAGAAAAACACTTCCATCAGTCACTGAAATAATTGAAACACAGAGGCTCAACTTACTGTAACTTTTCACTCTATCCATGTTTTAGTTTTTTAAAAAAAGCCCCAAAACATTCAAAAAACCCTTTCTTGCACTCTTTTCATCTACTGACTATTGGATTTATATTTTGGGATGTGTAAGCTCTTAAATGCAGGGAAAAATCTCTTTTGAGTTCAGTAAGGCAGCTTGTATGTATAAGTAACCACAGAGCCAAGTTTATAATTACGTATCTGTATAATGTTAGCCTTCATACATTTATCCATTCCAATTTTAATTCTCCATTCCATGAAATCTATGATCAAATTTTGGAGCCCGAGCTAAGCCGATGTCGTCCCTTTTAATTTAGGACTCAGCCCTTTTATTCTCCTTCTGTGCTTTACTTTTATGAGTCGCTTTCTTTTTGTGCTGATGTGCAGCACATATTGTTAAAGGCTCTTATTAGAGCCGGAATTTTACAGCATGGAGCCTGTCCTAATAAGGGAAAAAAAACAGCCCTTTATTGGTGAGGTAAGAGAAATCAGGCAGTGGATAATTTTATTATATTTTTTTTTTTTTTTTTTTTTTTTTGCTGATTGAGAAGGATAAGGTGCGGTTTGGCAGGTACTGCGTTGGTTTGGCATTTGCTGACACGGTTCCTCTCTGCTGCACTTCAAATCCTTTGCAGAGCAGGCAGGGAGGGCTTCCCCCACTCCCCCTTTTGCCTTTCCTTCCCCTCTTCCTTCTCTTTTTCACACATGTTCAGCTGTTGCTGTGAAATCTCACTCTGACACTCAAACTGGATGTGGTAATGAGACATTTTTGCAAGTCCAGCAGTGCAATACTGTAATCACCTTTCTGGGGAACATTGGAAAACAGTTTTCCATATGGGTTTTTTTTTTTTTTAACCTCTAAAGCATTTAAGCAGTTTGTGAAGCTGTCAGAAAAATCACACTGCAGTCCAAGGTATTTCCATACAATTTCTCGCTTCTCCAAAACCCACTATTGAAGCAAAGTACTAGCTACAAGGTTCAGTTGATTGCTCATCTGTTTTTTCCTTCCAGTTGCTTTGGATGCAAATATTGAATTCCAGAGAGGAGCAGCACATCCCAGGCTTAAGTACAGGCTTCACATCTAAAGTCAGTGTAGTTCCTTGACTTTTAAGCTGAATTATGGTGAGCAAAGTTTCAAACGAGGGCAGAAGCCAGTATTTTGGGATTTTTGTTCCTCAGTCTCTTGGTAAAAGAATACTAAGACAAGTATTGGCTCTGCTTAAATTCACTTTGTCCTGCATCAGGAGACTGGAACTGATGTAAAGTGACTGCCTCCTTCCCACCTGGTGCTCTGGTGTGTTTCTCTGATTGCAGGAGGAATAAGGGTTAACTTAGTCACTAATACCCAGTTTTCTCTGTCACTCTCTTGCTTATTTTCTTCTGAATACTGTACATTTGCTGGCATCACTTGTGAAGCAGTTTTTTATCTCTGCTCCCCACTGTAGTAATTCTAGAGTACATGTGCTGTCATTATTGAGGTTAGCTTACTGTAGGGAAAGGATGTGAATGACAAATGGATGATAATAAAGCAGAAAAGGAAAATAAACAGCTTTAGTAGCAGGGGTTGGATGTACCAGTTCAAGCAAATATTATGAAGCAAATATATATTAAGCAAAATATACAGATGGACCATTTGGTGTGGACTATTCCCAAAGGCTTAATAAACAACCCCTTTTTGGGGGGATTGAGAGGAGTTGGGGGGTTTTTGCAAGATGCCTGCTTGTATTCAGCCTCTTCCTCAGTCAGCATTTCTCTTGAAGGTCAGGGACTTGGCTAACTTTGTCCTCTTTTTTAGTTTCCATCCACCACTTTTCCATATACCTTGACTAAGCAACAGTGAGAAATTCTCAGTTTGTCATGAGCAAGACTGACTCCAGCAGAACCTGGCACACTACCTGAAGAGGATTACCTCTCTGCAAGAAGTTTCACTCTGAGCTCTGAATCTTTTTCAGATCACTTTCAATCTACTTTATACTTCTCTTTAGCAGGATCTGGTCCTGCTGCAGGTCTTCAAGGCAAATCTTGCTGTATTACAGAGCAAAAAATAAGAGATGATTCTGCTTCCAGACTGAACATCATTCAGAAATACCTCCTAACTGGTGTACTATGGATTTAAAAAAATTGAGAGATCAGGCCCTGGAGAAGCCATCCATGTGCATTTCTTTCTTCTAGAAATGTGGGGCCTGTCCTAGAGGTGTGTCCTTGAGACCAATGCACTTGACAGTACAGGATGTAAAATTCTGGCTTCTGTTTGGTTTGCCAAAACCAAATTGCCCACAGGTCTTTTTAACCATAAAAATATATTACATGTTTCTGAACAGGAGGTTTTTGGCTTGCCAGATTCCATTTGCAGTTCGTTCAGCACTGGAGTAGCTGCAATGAAATTACAGAAGCACCTTCTGGCATCACAACTGTTGCTGTCCTGGCTCGTTCCTTACTATGGGTTTTTGTTGTTTGGGGTTGGTTTTTTTTTGGGGGGTGGAGTTGGTTTGTTTTGGGTTTGTTTGTTCTTCTTTTGTTATACCTGATTTAGTGGAGTTTGTGACTCAGCAAGAGGATCACAGAATGGGTGAACTTCACAAGCTCAATGCACTGTGGGTTTCAGCATCCCCAGATGATGTGTGCCACCATCATCACACGCTGACATGGTCATGGCGGAACCTTTGCAGTCTCTTTGGTCATTTTCAGGTTGTTCAGGCTTTCCAGCTCCCATGAGCTACAGTGACATTCTCCATTATCCATTATCATGGGTTTTCTTCCCCTCCCCTTTTTTTTTTCCTTTCCCTTGATAGTGTTTTATTTTGTTATTTTGCAAAGCCCAAATTAAGTGTGTTCTGACCTTACTGTATTCTCTTGCACACTGATATTTCTAAAATAAGAATCTCATTTTTAAATTAGGGTGTGTATTTTCTGTAACACTCATCTTTCCTCTGTGAAGCCTGAGGTTTTTGGATTCTGTTTGTCCTGCAAGAGGAAAATCACTGGCATGTGATTGGGTGTGTAAGTTGGTGTTGTGCATCTTGGCCTTAGTCATCTCTCTCCTCCTGGAACAGGAGTGGTCAGACATATCATGTCAGCAGTTTTCTTTCTCAGGACTGAAAAAAGCCCAAAAGCCTAATTAGCAGAGGCCACATCTGTTTCCAGAACCAGCTACATTTTACTTTACTTAAAAAGATGAAGTTTGAGGATTAATTTTCCCCTTGTTCCTCTGTTAAATTTGCCATAAAGCCTGTATCAAAGCAGTTTTGTCCTTCTCTGAAAACATAGCTTTTACTCAAGGCTTAGCAAACTTTGGAAACTCTCTTAATGCCTAGCAGAGCTATCTTGGTGTTCCCACAGTCCTCATCTATATGACTGTGAAACCTTCACACTGATTGCATATGCTTTAGTGATAGTTTGCAGCCTATTCAGCTGAAATAGTCCTTCCTTGTGCACACCTGAGAGCTGCTTTTGGTCCTTTGGCATTTTGGTTGAGTTAAGATTAGTTTAATTTTTACAATTTAGAGCATTGCTGATCCCTAGACCTTTTTGTTACCTTGTAGCTGCTACAGTTTATCTTCTTCAGATAACAATTACCATATTCTTGTTTACTCAGTGGAAAGTGGTAGCAGGTTGGATCACACTCTGTGTGAGTAGGAATTCAAATTCTCTTATGCTTGTCCCAATTCTTTGTCGTGCCAAGTATTTGTCATTTTATGTTGCCAAATCCTTGCTTTACAAGTGTACTTTCACAAAAATATATTAAATGTCAATTTGCTGTCCAGTGCTGGATTCTTGGTCCCTCCCAATGCCTTTCAGGCTGCATGACTTAAATTCAGCAAGAACTTTCATAAAGGGATAAATGGAATTGCATCTCCCTTGCAATGGGCTGGGTGTGTGTCTCTGCATTGCTGGGAAGAGGGTGCTTGGATGAGCAGTTGGGTCAGGTGTGAGGTCTGTGCTCTGCTGTTATTTTCAAGGATCCATCTGCTGTGCCAATGTTGTGGGAATATCAGTGGCACCTCAAAACACTCTGTCTTGCAGTCCAGGTGAGAGGGGAAAAGTTTTGACTTGGACTCGAGACCAAGTCCTGCAGTGGCTGGTGTGGGAAGGGTTGGCTGAGATTCAGCTCAGTCCCCTTGGCACTGTGGGGCTGAAGAGGGAGCAGTGAGAGCTGAGGTGTGCAGAAGCATTCCCCTGTGACATCCTAGAGTTTCTCTAGGGCTGAAACCTCTCTGGTGTCGAGCTGGGGTTTTCTCACTCCATCAGCTTCTGGGAGTCCTATCTCACCGTGTCCTACTGAGCTTTCTGTACCTGTTGAAGCTTGAGAAGCAGAAGGGTGTGTCAGCAAGCCAACTCCTTGTTTCCCAGTGCTAGGGTGATGACCCTGAGCCCCATTTCTCATACTTTCAGGCATTTTAGTGTATCTCATTTCACAACACAGTCCTTCAAAAGGCTCCAGACTGCACTGAGCCTTGCTGGCTCCTGTGAAAAGTCCGAGGTGCTTTTGCAGTGACATGGCCACAAGATCCCCTGGGCTAAACTTGCTTTTGTCCCTTCCTTTCCTATTTCCCAGCAGGCACACCTTTTTTTAAAAAATGTAGACTACTGACTTGGAAATACCTATCAACAGAAGGCATTATTTAGAATGTAGAGGAGAGACAGCCCATCACTTTATCAGAGAGAGCTCAGGGGAGCTTTGTTTGGTATGCCAGAGAAAGACATCTCAGGATAATTCTGTCAGTGGCTTTCATGTGATCTCAAGAGCAGCAATGGAAGTCAGCACAGTGCAGCTGTTGGAGATGGGACTGGGAGGAAGGAGTCCACATGCCTACAGCAACTCCCTTTGGAAGTTGCTGGATGAGGTCCTTGTAGCTTGAACAAGTTTTTGGAGCAGGTGTGAAGTAGTGCAGCCAAAAGAGAACCATATCTGCTCTGTGGTTTAGACTAAAAGTAGTCTTCTCTAAAAGTAGTCTTCATCTATATATCTGTTTTTCCATTCCATAAACTGGCACTATAATAGTCATAATACCCACCACACAGAAGTCAGAAGGGTTGCAAGGATTGCTTAACATTTGTGAAACATGTTAAGATCTTTCGATGGAAAGAATTTTACAAGTGCCAAGAACTAGTATAATAACAAGGGGAAAATAGCCATTGGTCTGCATTCACTTCTGGAATGTAATGGATTATACTAGAAGCCTTGGCTTGAACATGGGTGGGTGTGTACATTCAATGATGAATTTTTTGATTACCCTTTCTGTAAAAATGTCAGTTGAATCTGTTGGACAGCTTTATTTCTTGTTGATGGGAACTGATCAGGGCTTGTCTTCACTCACCTGTGGCATCAGCTCCTCTTTTGGCTGCCCTTGCAGTCTATTTCCACTGGCTGTGTTGCTTTCCTATCACAGTAGCTCTTTGCTGTCCTTCCTGTCTTGATGCCCCCCTGTGTAAAGCTTTTTGCAACAGCTCTTACTGACTGGCTTCCTGTGTGGAACTGCTGGTCCAGAATGAAACTGAAATTGTCAGCAGCAACAACAAAAAAGGTGCCCTGATAACTTCTGTGGTTTGAAATCCCACTGGATATTGCAGAAAAGCCCCTCACCTCTCCCTCTATCTCCACAGGGCAGTTTCTCTGTGTTAGGTGCCTCTTTACACCTGCCCCCATGTCCATTTGGAAGTCTCCAGGCTGTGGGCTCTTTTAGGGCAAGAAAACTGTTATTTTCTACCGATTCCTGGTATCTGTCTGGATACTTTCTGTGAACAGCTTATAAATTGTGTAAAATTTGTTAGTGAGACTTTGAAATGGAAGAGGTTTTTGTTGGATGCTGGAGTTCCATGGAAAGGGTTGTTCCCCAACCTCCCACTTTTTTTTTTAAAGAACAGTGGCTTTTAGATTTGTGTTTGCAGTGTGATTAATCAGCTTTAATGAGCTCAGTCAGCTTTCCAGACAGCATCTCCAGTACTGAGTTTGGTCATTTCTTACGAGCAACTTCTCTGGAATAAGAATTACAGTGAAGCAATATGAGAAGAACAAGCACATCTAAGGGAAAACTAATTGAAAGGATAAAGCCAGGATATTTTATTGTGTTTATGTGGGTGTAGTTACAATGGCTGCATTTCAAACTTCCAGCTGTTTCATTTGCACAGTGCTGTTATATGATGTCTGCAAATTGTTGTAACATTAGTGTGCTGTTCAAAGTGCTGTACGTGACCCTGCAGGTCTGCACGGGCCTGTTTTATGTGGCAGGGCTCTTTACCTTTCATGAAGGTGAAAGACACATCAGGATTAGCTTTCCCAGGGATGCATGGAATGTATCTGCCCCTAATCCTGTTAGCAAATGACGGGATCTGCACTAATAATTCCTCTGCTGTCTCACCAAAAGTGTCTCCTAATCACCTTGGCTGTTGACAGTAGGCTTCTTAAACACCCCAGAAAGAGAGAGATGCTTGCCCATGTTAAAAGCAAACAGCCATGAATTTCCCTTGAAACAAAATCCACACCTGCACAGCATCCGTGAGCTGTGTGTAGGGGAATCAGTACCAGAAAATGTTGAGACATCTGATTTTCATTAATTTTTTTTTCCCATTCACCACATGTTGTAGCACTGGATGTATTTGTAATGCCATATTTCCCCTCGAGTGGTTTATTTCAGCTAGCATAAAGGTTCACAGTCTGCTCTGGTGCATGTTCTTGTCTTGCATTTCATCTGCTATCCTGTTCGTGGCATTTATTTCAATATTTAATCTGCTGTGGTATGTTAAGGCTGTGTCCTCCTAGTGCATATTTTGTGCTGGGAAGAGTGGATTAAAAAAAGATTATTCTATTATTATCTGGGTAATTATCTGGTAAAATTATTTTTCCAGACTCCCTGTGTGCAAATACATGCCTTGTGCTTTGTTTGTCAGCACAGTGTTTGCTGTATTTCTGAAAGCTTCAGCAGACATCCTCAGGGACCTGTCTGGCTCTGAGCAAAAGTCATTTACTTACAATCTCTAATCCCCTGGGGAAGGCAGAGCAGTTTTGATGCTTCACAGAGATCAAACTAATGTTAACACCCATACCTTCAATGGAGCAAGCAACAAAAATATTGTTTGCTCTGTTTGTAGGTGTTTCAGACCACAGAACACTCCAGTCTAGGCTGAATTTACTGAGTGATGTGGAATCTGGGTAGTCACAGCCTGCTGTGCTCCATTTCCCTTCTGCTTAGAAATTTGTCATCTTTGAAAACCAAAGCCTTGTTCCATCTCCAGTTTCACAAATTTCTTGTTTTGTGAGGGTGGATGGTAAATAAATGTATGCTGGAAGTTGACTGTGAGTAGGTTGGGCATGGTGATGGAGGATTAGGGTGTGTGAGATTGGTTTGGATGTTGATGTTTCATTCTTCAAATAAGTGATTCTCTGAGTTAACTTTCTTAGTCTTTGTGCTTACATGATATTCAGTGGAGTAAGAGCAGGTTGAGATTAAAGAAGCTTCGTGTGTATGAGACCTTATCCTCATGGTCCTGCACTTCTTTTTAAAACACAGTGCTCTTAAAATGCAGCAATCCCATTAATCTTTGTGGAGGAAATGCAGTGCAAGTGTTGGTTTGTTAGGAGGCTCTCTGTTTCCTAGAGTGCTGCATTAAAGAAGCCTTCAAAGCTGGTGACCATGGTGAAAGTAGATAAGCAAGATGAAATTGAAGGCTGGGTTTCCAGGTCAGGAATATATACATGATTTATTATATTTCAGTTTGGGCTTTCCTGAAATCATCAATTTGTTCTTGTTTGCAGCATACTGCTTTGGAATAAAAGCAAAAAATAACACCAGAAATAATATTTTTTTTTTAAATTTTTTTTAAGTTGTAACTGTATTTTTTTAAAAAATACTGCCTGCTGCAGCTACTGGGCTAAACTGCACATTGAGTTAAATCTAAATTTTGGATGCAATCAGTAAGCTAGCAATTTGAGGTATAAAAGTGCCTTGAAAGCCTCATTAAATATAGCAGCCCAAAACCACAAGAAAGAAAACTTCTTATTTGTCTTTGTAGAAACTGTGGATTGTACATTCTAGGGCAAATCCTGTAAAGCCTGGCTTATGCCTCAGCTAGGCAAGATGTTCTCAAGTCATATGCCTGAAATGTTACTTACTGGGTAAGGCTGTGGCATTAATTATTCTGAATTTTATATGCAATAAAGCACTAGAAGCTGGAGGTGGTGGCAGCAAGCAATTTGCTTCAGAGTCAACAAATACCACATTAACCACCGTGGTATGCACACTGATTGGGTTTTGCTCCCACTTTTTCACGTTTGGAAAAGCAAGCTTGTTTTGTACACCTTTTTTGCATGTTTGCCATCTGCCAGGGAAACAGAGATCTGGGTGAGCTCCACCAAGCCTCAAGGAAAACAGTAAAAAAATTATCAGGTAGAAGGCACTTGGCCAATTATTGTTTTCTGCTCAGTTAATTTTTTTTTTTTTTTTTCACGTGAAACTTCTAAATTAGAACAGATTCTACACGCTGCTCTGCTGACAGGTCAGTGCCATGTCTGTTGTTATGCAGTGAAACTGCAGAGCATTAGGCTCCACATATTGAGAGAATTACCTGCTTCCCCCTGGTACGTTTCCAGCAAGCACTTTTATCTAAATATAAAATAGGTTGGAGGCAAATTTGACATTGTTTCAGTAGCAGGAGGGTTTTACCCTTCGTGTTTGCAGCCCTGATTTCGATTTATGCTGAGGTGCTCAGAGGAGATTTACCAGAGCTATGTGGCTGTGGTTGGAGAATCTGCTTGCATTTCATATTATGAAACAGATCATCAGTTTTGAGCCATGAGGAAAGGGAGAAAGAAAAAAAAAAAAAAGAGAAAAATAGGAGCGTGCATGAGTCATTCTGCCTTTGTGCAGAGGGAGGCTGGGGTGGCACAGGCTGGGTCTGACTGCGAGGCCCAGGCTTAGTGCTTGAATCTAAAACCAAAGCAACTGTGCTGCTGTGAGCAGGGGAAAAAAGAAAAGAGGGCATTGGGAAATCTTGGAGACCTACAAAACTGAAATTTACATTTTGAACTAAAAGCAGTAATTTGGGAAGCCTTTCCTGGAGGCTTCAGTGCCATGCCCAGCAAAGAAATGAAAACTCTCAATGGTTTCAGCATTAATTACTTGGGGGTCACCAAGGATTTTTGTTGTCACTATGGAGTCCTTTTTCCTTGTGGTTTTTACTTTGCATATCACTTTTTATCTTTTGTTCTTCAGTGAGGATGGCTAGCACCTTAGATTTCAGAATCACACTGTTAGAGGGATGAATGGTTTCACATTCTGCTATTTCCCTACCTGTTAAAAAAACTTAAATGTCAAAAACACACACACAAAAAAAGAGAAACCATTAAAAACAGATGCACAAACTGAACCTCTCAGAAGGCTTTTTCTTTCCCATGCTTCACTGTTTTGTCATGTAAACAAAATAACAATCTTCCAGCCAAGTCCTTAACCAAAGTAAATGATCTAAAGGTTTTGCTGAAACGACAAACAAACAAAGAAAAGGTGTTGTTAAAATGGCCAAGAGTTTTAGCCTTTAGGTATTTTAGATCAAGGTTTAGGGTAGAAAAAATGCTTCTAGGGGTGTAGTAGGAAATTAAGGATGCCAGGTCTGACAGAGAAAATGTTCTTCTGAAAATGAACTTGATAAATGATTACCCTTCAGAAAAAAAAAAAAAATAATCCTTGAAATATTTGGAGCTATGAAAAAGAACAAAGTGTGTTAGAAGCACAGTGTGAAAATAAAGTGAATGAAGACATCATTTACTGAAAGGTGCATCAGTCTCTGTTTTGGCCTGAGAACTGTGTGCATGTCTGGGTAATTTGCCTGCCCACAAGTACAGGCTGTGTCCCTGTGGAGAACGGATGGATAAACAGAGCAAAAATATTTGTGAGACAGAGATAAATTGTGAGCAAAATGAGAAACATGTACTGTTTGTAAACAGAATGTTTAAGTCCAGCAGGTGCCACCATATAATCTAGTCTCACTTCCCATATATGTGTTAGAGGAATTTCACCAAGCTATCTACAATGAACCCAAAAATCAGTATTATTTTGTAGTATAACTTCCAAAAAGGCATCCATCTTAATGTGGAGATGCAAGAGATGGATGTTCCTTCGTTTCTTGTCTATGTAATTATCCTCGCTGTTCAAAACATGTGCTTAATTTCCAGTTTTAATTAGTCTGGGTTTCGTTTCCAGCCATTGGTTAATTTTATCCACTTGTCTCTCCTACATTTCAATGTGAAAAAAAAAATGGTACATGTCAAATTGAGAAATATGTGAAAAATATGGGTGTTAATAACAGCATTCATGCACAACATTGGACTGAGAACTGTGGTGGCATGTCTGCATGTCTCCAGCATAATCCCCTGTTTTCACTCACTACATCTTTTTGAAGCATGAGCATTTTGGACTGAAGTTCTGCTCATTCCCTCATAAAAATGAATCTTCTTGAGCAGGTCTGAGCAGAATGCTGGCAGCTCTCACTGAATGATGGAGGAATGATTAGAAAGAACAGTTTTCCCCACAGCTGCCCCCCACCATTCAGCACATTTTTAGATATGGCTTGAATGAAATACAGCTGAGATTGACACGCAGAGCTTGCAAGAGGCACAGCCCTCTGTGCAAGCAGAGGTTATGGTTTGTTATGGTTTGTTTTATTCTTTTTTCTTTTTCTGAGGTGAAGATTGATCAGTTGTTTAAATTCAGGTTTTGAAGTATGCCTATCATAACACAAATTAAGCGAACAATAAAAAGATTAAAAACATATGGAATCATAAATAAAATGGAACTGAGTATCAACAGGGACACAAAGAGCACTCCCCACTGGGTGTTTTAACAAAGTCCATCCTCACCCCACCCATCCTTTCAGGAAGAGCCTGGGTAAATAGAAAGACTTTCTAAGAGCACAGAAGGCCAACAAATTCAACTTTTATAGACTGAGCCTGGCAGTGAAGCTTGTCATTGAGGACATTTTACTGCCATCCTCCATCTGACATAAATTTGGAGACACAAATCAACAGACACCACTTCCACTGCTGCCTCCTTACGTAATAAAGGGCAGAGGTGTCAGAAGCAGGTTAGGTGCAGCAGTTTGGTACAGGATGAATGATCTCATTTCATGGGGTGGAACACAGACAAAATCAATCTGTAGTGCATGTAAAAGCTTCAGGAGAACAAAGCAGTGGGAGGAAGAGGCTGCTGGATAGGTGCAATTGTGTCTGATTGAGTCCATGTTGTGAGGGCACTGCTGAGAATGCAAGGTACAGAAACCAGGCTGACATTTGAGTGAATCATGGAGGAAAGGAGAGGCAGATATGAGCTGCCTGCTTAAAAATCTTCAAGGCTTTTGTTCTGTTTGGAGTTTTTTTGTGTATTTCTGACACTCTTGAAGTGGAGTCTGAGTTCAGATCCACAGCAATTCTTTCTCTCTGCCTACTCTAGAATGAAGCAATGTGATCCAGCCCAAATTAGGCGGGTTTTTTCTGCTCCTGCAAGAAATGAAAAAAGAATTTAGATTCATCAGGTTTATTTATGACTCACTGAGGGCAGATTGTGCTACAAATTATAAGGTTTCTCTTTAATCAGAATACATACTGTTTAGAATGGGGGCCAGATCTCGCCCTATCTTCATAAATAGCCTACTGTAGCAAGCCCATAAGCTTGATCAGGAAATTTCAGTGCTGTCATAACTCAGTAATAATAATGTAGTAGTACTGGGCAAGGAACTCCAAACCCAAAGTGCCTTAGATAATGCTCGGGGTGATATATGGTTTCAAGTGGAAACCAGTTAAAGCTGGATTGTATGAAATGGCTTCAGCCCATAATCATCCCTGCTATTACCAAGTTTCTTGCTGGGTTATAACTTTACATAAATTCAGTGTTTGGTGTGGAATACATAATGCTGTGTTCCTCTGAAAAAGGTCTGAGACAGATGGCCACATCTCCTGTATTCCCAATCCAGCAGATTTATTTTTCACTCAAAGTCCCCCCCATTCAATCTGAGGGTAACATTTTTATCCTTACTCAAATAATAATGAGTTCTGTTGTTGAGTTCTTCAGGTCTGGGATTCCAGTCCTTGAGAGGTGCTCTTGATGGTCCTTGTGGGTACCTTCCAACTCAGAATATTCTGTGTTCTGAATATTCAGCAAGAGCTGTTGTATCAGCAGGCTTGGCATACCTCTTTGTGGCCATGCTGTGCTGTGGTCTCCTTGCCTGAGGCAGCTGGAACAGCTGAATGTGGAGAGATACTTGCCTGCAAAACCACGTGGAAGGTGACAAATGGATATAAGTTTGGTTTAATTTAGTTGCTGGGTGTGTGCTGGGCAGCAAGGCTGCTCTCCAAGGGTGGAGAAACAGCACAGGCCAGCGTGGATCATCAGATTTCCATCTGCCTGATAAACAGAGTTGGAATCTTGGAGATATACTTTTCATTATTTATTTACTCTTAGTCTGGAGAATGTCAAAAGATGCAGGAAAGTGGAAGATAAGCTCTGAAGAGCTCCCGGATTGATTTTGCTCATGATGGGTTGCTACAGAGATGTGTAACAGTGGGAGAATGAGGATCACTCTTTACTCTGAAGGCAGTATTAACATAATTGTAAGGAAAACAAGAAGCACATATCTTAAAAAACCTGCAACTAGTTGTTCCTATGAATGTTTCCAGATTATTTGGCAGATGGCATAAATGCTGGAGAACAGAAATGAATGCCTAAGGTGATTCTCATGGATGGAGCCCATGCCTGCTGTATTTGCTTGCTGTAGGAAAATGCTCTGATATATACTAAGGCAATGGAAGTATTTAAAATCATATTAAGATACATTTTCAGCTTTCTTAACAGATGATCTATGTGATAAATGTCCAAGGACAGGAAGTACATATCTGTTTAATGGGTAAGATCTTGTGGGAATTTTTTGCTCAGGGTATTCTTTTTATTTCCTTTTTTAGTTTTCTGAGCAACTGGTGGTTTAAAAAAAAAGCTTTTAAAAGCAGTTGTTCTCCTTGCTGTGTGAGGGTATTTTGTGTGGGTACAGAGAGTGGAATGAACTCCTTCATCTTTGTGTGGTCTCACTGCAAGGACAAATCCTGAGCTATAGACACTGGGTGTTGACTCTGTTGTGGCCATTGTCCAGCTGCCACAGGCTAGGAGCAGTCTGTCCTCTCCTGTGCCCTTACAGGTGGACTTCAGAGTTGGAAAGATCACAGGCTTCTTGCAGCCAGAATATCTTACTAATGAGGGAGGTGGTCAGTTTGCTAATGCAGTTGTATTCCAGAGTCTCCTTCTTGTGGAAATTAAGGACCCCATTTGTTTATTATTGTATTCACATCTTTTCTGTTCTAGACCTAAGTGAGGTGTTGATACTCCTTGAAGCTGCTTACAAATGGCAGGAAGTGTTTTTCCTTACCTCCCCTGCATCACCTTTAGTGCTTTTAATTCAACTCCTTCCTTTCTTCCTCATCCCCACTGTGGTCCCTCGTGGCCATGCTGCTCATGGTTTGCAGTCACTTTGAGAAGAGGTGTTTCTATAAAGGAAAAGGAGGCAAACTCTTGAAGCAGTGTGTGAAAGTAGCAAATTAAATTCTTCAGTGCACTGAGGATGAAAATGCTGTTCTAGACCTGGCAAGTGGCTTAGTCATGTTTTACACTTTCTTAAATTCTTAAAGCAAAATTGGGGTAACTGAATCCCTGTTGAACCTATACTTTCACCCTTCTTTCAGCAAAGGAGAAAAGTAGTATCAGAACACGGTGATAGTAGAGTTTTGTCCCCAAAGAGTCTCATTGATGGCTAAATCAAAACAGTTTTGTTGCTTTTAATGTTAAAATATTTGCAACACAAACATTATCTGTACCTGGTTTTAGTTAGTGCAGAACTCTGTTTTTTTTCTACCTTCATGGCTGCGCTGCTAACTTAGATGTGTGACTATGTAAAGAAGGGAGACTTCTTAACCAAGATGTATCAAACCACTGCCAGAAGCAAAGTAAATGAAAGTCCTGACTGGGTCTGGCACATGTGAGCTTCCAAATTCACTTTCCCTGCTCAAAAAGATAAGAGGAATGCAGGCCTCTCCCTTTATCTCACACAGCAATAACCTCAGCAAGGATTTGAATGGGACGCAGGATTATTAGGATTTTAAGGTCTTGCTTTCCTTTTCAAGTAGGATGAAACTAAATGTAATCATCTGTTGGGTTAGATGAATACAATGGGTTCTCAGCTGTAGGCTTTCATCACAGCAGTGATCTTGTGTGATTTGGCCTGGCAGGGCTCCGGGCTCACAAAAATTTTGTGGGTGTCAGATGTTTGGCACTCAGAGCCGACCACTGAGAGCTGTTGTCACACTTGTGTCTCCTTGCTTTCTAGTCTTTAAAGTGTAGAATACTGTCACCATTTTCAGCATGTGATATTTAGAGGAGGCTAATGGAGAGCTGCTTTACTGATTCCTGTTTCAGTGGGCCTGAGCAATAATCTGCTCAAATGCTGCTGTGAGTGCTCCAAGAGGACTGTGGGGCAGGATAGGAGCATGTTTGCTCAGCTACAGAGCTGGGCTTTTATGGATTTTGGTGTTTTCTAGGAGCCAGCTGACAGTGTGGTGTGGCTGCTGCCTTCACAGGGACTATTTTCTCCAGTGCACTTCTGAAAAACAAAAGCAAACCAGGGTTTGAAATCACACATCTCAATTTCACAGCGTGTTTTTGCAACAGCACGTGGAGCAGCCACTGCAGCCATGCCCACTGCGCTCTAGAAAACTGCTTTTTGTGATTCTTTTCAGTGTCCAGTTTGCTGTAGGACCAATGTTTCCCTCTCCCTGTTGCAGGCTGTCCTACCAGAGAAATGATGATGATGATGAGGAAGCTGCCAGGGAGCGTCGCCGGCGGGCTCGGCAGGAGAGGCTGCGGCAAAGGGAGGAAGGAGATCTCTCAGGAGAAGCCACAGAGAAATCCGAGGTCAATGCCCAGAACAGGTACATGTCTGGTGCTGTTTACTGCCAAGCCAGTGGTAATTTTTGTTCAGAGTAGAGAAGTATCTGGAAGAGGGTTGCTTTGGTGCTTGACTTTGAAGTGCTCGGTTTGGCCGTCCTTAAACTGAAGAAGTGTGAGGATCGCCCTGGCTGTGTCTGCACAGTAGGGCTGGAGCATCACTGACTCATGGAACATATCCAGGCATCCTCAAGGCTGTCTGTGGGGTAATTCATCTGGGGCTCTCAGGTTCTCAGCCTCACAAAACACCACATCTTTTGTTCTGCTTGCAGGGGCCAAAGCAGTGGGTGGCGCCCAGTCCTCGAGCTGTGCCTGCAAGGTGCTGGGTGTGAGCTCTAGAGCACTGCACTCACCTGGCACTGTCAGTGTCACACAGGTGTCAAGAGCAGAAAAGCTTATGGCAGGAGGCGACAGTCACAGAATCATCAAAGTTGGAAAACACCTTTAAGATCATCGAGTCCAGCCATCAACCCAGCAGTGCTCCTGTGGCCCCTAAACCGATTCACCATGTCACTCATGTCATACACCCCCTTGTCACAAGCTGAGTGGCCTTCCTGTCCATCTGTCATGTGTTTAGTTTCACACAGTCACAAACAGTATACCCAGATTTCCAGTGGCCACGACACGAGGGATAGAAGAAGCCAGAATCGTGATGGCAAGTGCTGGTAGATACTGAGCACAAGAAGCAATTTATTTGAGGCAAGGAGGATGGATATAAATAGCCAAACAGCAGCTGCATTTGGGGGTGTGCAACCTGTTGTGTTTTCCAGCCATGAAATGATGTTACAGCAAGTTTTCTTCCTAGAAACAGTGAAGTGCATGTGTTGTTGGAATTTTTAAATTTTTTTAATGCAAATCTGTCCTTTTTCCACAGTGTGGCAGGGGAGGAAAGCAAGCGTTCCACAGATGATGAGGCTGCCCTGCTGGAGAGGCTGGCAAGGCGGGAGGAGAGACGCCAGAAACGTCTGCAGGAAGCCCTGGAACGCCAGAAGGAACTGGACCCCACGATCACAGATGGGAGCTTGTCAGTGCCCAGCAGGAGGGAAGTGAACAACGTGGAGGAAAACGAGAGCAAAGAGGAGAGGGCTGAAAAACGCCGAGGGCGCTGCGAGGCTGAGGAGACTGAAACAGACACCAAATCGTACCAGAGGAACAACTGGAGGCAAGATGGGGAAGAAGAGGGGAAAAAAGAAGAAAAAGACAAGGAGGAGGTGCAGGAGGAGAAACCAAAGGAGATCCCCGTAGAGGAAAATCAGGTAGATGTGACAGCAGAAAAACCCTCAGATAAAGAAGAGGCAGTAACTGTAAATGCAGAGGAGCACAAAGCAGAGAATGATACAAATGCTGTGCCAGAAGGGACCCAAAGTGTAACTGATGCTGTAGACAAAGAGAAGCTTAGGGATGAGGAAAAGGCTGAGGAAGAAAGGAAGGAAGCAGAAGAAAGGGAGAGGTTAAAAGCAGAGGAAGAAAAGAGGGCAGCTGAGGAAAAACAGAAAGCAGAGGAAGAAAAGAGGGCAGCTGAGGAGAGGGCAAAGGTAGAAGAGGAGAAGAGGGCAGCTGAGGAAAGAGAGAGGGCTAAAGCAGAAGAGGAGAGGAGGGCAGCTGAGGAAAAACAGAAAGCAGAGGAGGAAAAGAGGGCAGCTGAGGAGAGAGCAAAGGCAGAAAAGGAAAAAAGGGCAGCTGAGGAAAAGGCTAAACTAGAAGCAGAGAAATTAAAGGAAAAACAAAAGATGGAAGAACAGAAAATAGAAGATAAACAGGTAAAAGAGAAGAAGGTAGAAGATGAAAAACCTCAAGCAGCTTTCTTAAAAAAACAGGTACAGTAAACATTTTGCACCAAAATAAGACACCTGTGGTTTGTGTGAAATGTAATGCAAGAAAAGACTGAATTGGAATTTCCTCACAGATCTCATCCTGTACTGAAGTTACTAATACCTGTGCTGTCGCTCTCTCTTTTTAAAAACAAATCCTCTCCTGCTTACCAATAATTCAGTGCACAACAGGCCTGACCTCACTCCATAGTTCAAAGAAAACCTTGCATGTTCAGACCTCTGCATGTGCTTTTGTTGCCTTTTTTCCCCCTCAGCTGCTATAAACTAGCCTAATGCAGTAGCACGAGGTGGAGGCAGACACATCTTGGCAGAAAATATTATGAGCACCTGTCAAACTGTGTGGGGAATGCTGTGTGCTAAAAGAAATCACAAGGAAGGGGCACATGAGCATGAAAGGCCCAGGTGGGGGAATGGGGGGATTTGGAGAGGGTGGAGGGGGCACAGCAGCACCTGGTGGAGTTGTGGCTGCACACTGGATGTGAACACAGCGTGGAGAAACACAGAGTGCAAACAGGTGCCATGTGTTCGTGTTAAAAAAAGTAAACAAATTATTGAAAACCCAAAAACAAAGGAGGAAGAAAAAGTGGAAGCTAAAAAGGAAAAGCTGCCCGAAGAGAAGCTCCAAGCTACCTCCATAAAAGATCAGGTAACTCATAAACTACTGATTTAGATGTGATAGGGAAACCTGAGATGTGAAAACAAATAAGGCACCCATAAGTGAAAGTTGCTTTTTCAGCAAAGTACTTAAGCTTGTGCTCTACTTCAAGAACATGGGTAATCCTGCTGAAATAAATAGGGATGAAGCTCCTTAAGTGCTTAAAATTAAGTAAATTCTTAAGTAGTTTGTTCTTTTGGGGTTTTAAGACCAATTCCTGTTTGTCTTAAAACAAATATTTCAGGAAACTCAGTTCAGTCAACAACACAAGTATGGTTTTCTCTCTAGGGATTAATTTTTCAGGACAGTATCAACTAATCATCCTTCCCTGGTTTCCTCTCACTTTACTGTGAACTTTTTCCCTGTGAACAAAGCCTACTATAATCATCATCATCATCATCATCATCAACATAATGATAATTATTAATAATCATCAACATGATAATAATTATCTAGGCCCCTTGGCCACCTGACAGCCTTAACTAATAATTCCCCTTCAAGCTGCAATACCCCATGATATAAACTCTGCATACCCAAGATTCTTCTCTTGTTTTAAAGAGAAAATCCACCAAATTTACTGCATTGCATTTCCACTGTAAACACAGGAGCTGGTGCCATGGTGTTTTACTGTATGGTAAGTAAATGAGATTTGGGGGCCATTTGCTCTTCAGGGTACAGCTGTACAGGGGGGGCCATGCTCAGTGCTGGGCAGTGAAAAGGAACATATATTATTTATATGTGCTTGAAAAATAGCAGATGAGTTTGGAACATGCTGTAGATGCTTAGCTCTTCACCCTCAGAGAGCAGTGAGGAAATAGCTGCACAAAAAATAAGGGATGGATTATATTAAGAAGACAGAACCAGTTTCCACTATTCACTTTTGCATGCAATCTTTGAATATTGCAAGTAAATGTAAAGAGGAGTCTGTAACTGACCACAAACTTTGATTTGTGGGGAACTTGAGACACAGTTGTCCTGCTTGTTCTTATGTAGAACTCGGCCAACTCTCCCTGGAGCTCTCATCATGCTTTTAAAACCTCCTCTCTGGGCTGGATTATTCCAGGAAATTGGCAAGACTTATAAAAGTTACTTGTGATTTTAGTGTTTCCATCTTTGGATGCTGAAGCTGAGACAACTTAATAGAATCCCACTTGTAGTGCAATGCTGAATACCCATGCTGAGCATTCAAAATGAAAAATCTCAATTGTTTGCTTCTTTACTTGTGAACAAAAATCAATGATCAGGCAGGATCAGGCTCCCATCTCCACTTTCCCCCCCCCTTTCCAGGACATACAAATTCAGTGAGGTCTCTTTCTGAATGTGAATGCAGCTAGGAGCATGCCTGTGTTTCATGAACAGACCCTGAGGGAATGGAGTGTATCTGCATAATCAGGTTTTGCTTTTGACCTCAAAGCCCAGGTTTTGATTAATTCGGCAAGAAAAAATTAGTCTCTCTTTCTGAACTTCTGCACAGTTTTTGGGTCTTAGAGTGACCTGAGAAGTTCATAAGAACAAGCTTTCTCATGATGTGAGACTCCTGGTATTTCCTGCTTCCAGTCTGGCAAGATGTGCTGCAGCAGTTGCTTTTCTCATGGTATTTGGGGATGGCAGTAGGCTCTGCAGGGAAGCCCTAGACCCAGATGCCCACAGCTTTTAACTCATCAAATAACTGAGCCCAAGTAAGGGATCAAATCTGCCAGATGGGCCCCAACCTCAGCAATAGATTTGCTTCAGTTTGAAGGTGTTCAAACTCAAAATTTAGAAATCCCAGCTCTCAAATAACACATTAAAAATCTTAACAGAAAAAAGACAGTATAGAAAGAGATAAAAATATAAATACATAAAACTGGAACCTGCCTTTGGTCATGTTCTAGCTTGATATCAGGATTTGTGAGAACATGTGAACTATTTCAGTTCAGGTAATATTACCTGTGTGCTCCAAGTGGAGTCCTTTTTGAATTCAGCAGAAGCTGAATTAGCTGAATTAGTCTGTCATTTAGGGAAGCAGTGAGACAAGCGAAAAAATTTATTCTGTTGCCTGCCTTTGGAATGAGATACAAAGATTTCTGCTTCTTTGCTAATCAATATCTACTTTGGTATTAAAATCAGTAGGAGAAGGATTGAGCCCAAGACATGTGAAATATTTCTGTAGTATTTGTTTTAACATCTTTTTGAATAAAGAGGCCAAGCTGTGTTAATGGTTTTCTCAAATGCAGACACATTGTCATAAATCCTACTGGCTTCTGAAATGCTATTTCCCAATGTATTAATTTTTAAACTCTATTGTTTCAATATTAGTTTTCTCAGTGATTTCAATTAGGATGTAAGAGGTACAACCCTCCCCAGTGGCAGCTGGAAGTGGTGGCTTTTTAAATAAGACTTAGGAAGGTCTTGATGACAATCTCAGCAAAGGAAATGCCCCTGTTAGTTGTATCCAGCATCCCCCACCAGCAGCAATTTTGCTCAAATGGTTTAAGCACCCTGTAGTCATTTATAATGTGTGGTGTCCATCCCATAAGCTTCTCTGAGCAGCAAACTGGCCCCAGGTAAAGTCATTGACCCTGGGGCTTCACCCTGCACCAGCCTAATTCTAAGCAGGATCTTGGCTTTGAAGGCTCTGAACTCATCCTTTGTAGGTAAAGATTTTGCTTCTCCAGGAGTTGTTCTTTGATGAGGAAGAACAGAAATTTCTTTTAACTTATATTATGTACTGCTTTTTTTTAATTTCAAGGTGCATCTTAAGGCACCTTTGAGAGCAGCTGTGTTGCAGATAGAACTGTTACAGAAGTTCTTTATCTTTCTAGTTAGCAGATGGGATTGTAACAAGCTTCCAAAGTATTTGTTTTTCTAAAGGTCTCCATTTGAATTCTACACAGAAGGTATTTCTTGCTTGCCAGCTAGAACCTTCCTTCAGCACAGAGCTGGGGAAAGCCAATAAATACTTTGGAGGTAACCATTTCATCTGCTGCTGTTGAAAGTTTGTTTTGGCTGGTGGTCTTAGCTAACAGAAAATATTTCTACCTGAGGATGCATAACTTGAATCAGTTCACTTTCTCCTTTTAGCAGCATCTGGCCATGACTCAGCATGCTGGGGTAAAGCCATCTGTGGTATTGATAAATACTTCAAGCTCATAACTCTAAAGAAATACTGGAGAATGAAATGTATGCAAAAAATATTCTTGATTACAACTAAGAACTATAAGACAAAACTTTTTAAGGATAAAGGGAGTTTTTACTTGTATTTTCCAGAGCATTTCCTTCTTCATAGGTTTAAGTATTCATGTCTGATAATGATCAGCCCCAGGCAGGACTGTGCTTTTTGTCAGAGTAAGTTTTGCTCCGATATAAAGATGATTTTGTGTGTTGGCCATTATTTCTGCAATAATGAAGTATCCCTCTGCCACGACACTGAAAAAGGGTGAACTTTGTCAAACAAGCTTGACATTTGCTGGAGGTTATGTTATTTTTATTGTACCAATGCCCTAAACCTGGTACCAAAAATGTATTGGCTAGTCCCAGAGAGTTTGCAACCCATGACTTCAGAATCAACAGGTGAATGATGCTGCAATGGGAGGGAAGAGTGGGGGTGCAGTTGCTGAGTGAAGCAGTCCCATGGCCACAGCAAACTTTCACAGCACATAATATGAATTATCTTCTGTGAAGAAGATATTATTTTCAGGAAGGTAACATTATTTTCAAGATGCTTTGACCTGGAGTTGAGGTCAGGACGGCAATATGATAGTTGATCACAGTTTAGAGCTTTGCAAACCACTTCTGCCCTAAAGCACATAAACAGTTTGAAGACAGTTCCTGATCTTGCCAAGAAATTTGTGTGTTTCTCAGCTTATTCTGCCTTTTTTTCTGTGTGTGTCTTGTGTTTTGTTCTGTGATTTGTGCTGTCTTCTGGACAGGTAAAAGATGGCAAAGGCAAAGCACCCAGAGAGGAAATGAAAAGTGTCTGGGACCGTAAGAAGGGCGTTCCTGAGCAGAAGGCACAGAACGGAGAGCGTGAGCTGCCTTCCTCCAAGCTGAAACCCACTGAGAACGCTTTTGGGTGAGTTCCACGTGAGAGCTGGGCTTGCAGCAGACCAGGGGACACCTCTGGCTCTCTGCTGTGGCACCTGAGTGGGGGAGCTGGGCTGGCAGCACGAGCAGTGGCTCAGGGGTCCTTTGGGTTGGAGTTCTGTGGTTCCCAAGCTGTCCCCACTCTGCTGCAGTAACAACGTGAAAATCCAGAACAGCAGATGGAAATGGCCTTGCTCCCTCAGTGCAGACACCAGGCCTGGTTATGCTTTGCTTCCTTACTTATTTCTAATATCTACACAGAGGGCAATAATGACAAAATCCTAGATTTTGTGTTCTCTAATATTTTTAGTCAGATCTCAACTTTTACTATAATAACAAATTTCCAATTACCCACCTATCTTTATTTAGCAGAATAAAGCACAATCCAATTGGTAACTCTAGAAAGAGCTTCTCTCTTTATTTCAAGGCAAACATTGAAATTAATGGCTTCTGTAGAAAAGTAGGTTTGTAGGTACAAACCTCTCCTAGCCAAAATAATCTTTTTTCTTTTTTTTTCCCACTTCCTTTTTATAAGCTGTGTCACAGTTTGATTTTTATTTTTGTGTTTAAGGAAATATTTGGCTTGTGGCTATATTGGGAAATTCAAAAAGGTAACAATTTTCTAGTGAAAATTTTATTTAAAAGGATCCTGCCTGCTAAAAGCATGGGATACATGAAATAGAAATTAAGTTCTTCCTTTTAGCAGGAAACTAGGAATGACTAAGTTAGAAATCTAGATTTTTCTCCTTCTGCATCTCTCTTCCTCTTTTACATTGACACAAAGGAAAGGTTAAGCTCTCCAGGCACTTTGAGAAATCTGAGCATGGCAGATGGGATTTGCTATTGTATCTCAGCATTCCCCTCGTGATTCTTCCGGGAAAAACAAACTTTCTCAAAATAAAATGCAGTTCAAACAACCCTGGAGACACCCTGACCTAAGTCCAAAAGGCAGCAATGGAGATGGAACAGCAGGAAATTGGCCTTGCTCAAAACTTAGGTCACATCATCAATAACACGAGAATGATTTTCTAAAAATATTTTGGTTCTGTTTTCATTTGCTTTGCTTCCTATGGGAGACAGGCATTAGTGACAAAATGTAGATTTGAGTTTCCGCTCCTTTCTCTTTTTTTCTGTTTCTGTTTTTCTTCTGCTGTTTCATGGAAGTGTGAAGAAGCCTGTTCAACAACATTTCATCCACTGAGTAAAAGATTTGGGCTGGCAACATCAGCAGAGGTGCCAGTGTTTATTGGGTTGTTAGGTATGAATTAGGGCTCTTGGTCTATTTGCTCATGAACTGCCCCTGCAGAGTTGGGCTTTGTCTGGAACTGCCCTTTGTTCCTTTTTTTTAATTTTTTTTTTTTTAATGCACACATCAGATGTTATTTAGAAAGAATATAACTTAGCTAACTTTCAGTGGTGAGAACTGAGAACAAAATAGGGTAATGGAGGCTAAAGAAAAATGTTATCTCTCTTTTTGTCTACGTCAGTGAGTAAGAGAAATACAGAATAAAATCCCATTTTATGGCTTCCCCTTCCCATCTCCCCTCCCACCTGCCTTCCTCCCTATTCTCATACAGGACTGCAAAAGTCCTAAATATGATGTAACATGTTATTTCACATTGTTCTGACATTTTTGGCACCCACAAGCCACTTCTTTCCTTTTCCTCCTTGTCTGAAAGCTGGCAACCAGCTTCATTTCTTAATACCAAAGAGATGCTTACGAAACTCTTCCTCCACCCAGCGCCTCAATATTGATTTCCCAATGTCGACAGCAGAGAACAGAGATTTCCCAGAATGTGTTGAAAACAGAGGAATTGGAAGTGGAGGAAAATAAGGATAATGACTGCCAGTGTATTCTTTGCTATTTTGGATTGTGCAGAGCCAGTCAGGGAAGACCTGTGAGCAGCATGAGAATAAAGCAAGTTCAAAACTTCAAATATCTTCCTTTGTAAGGAGGCCAAAACAATCAGCCAAGATCTGCAAATGAGAATGTCCAGACTAGATTCTGCCACTGGCTTAATCAAAGCTGAAAGCTGAGTATTTTCAAAATTTCATTGAGAGTACCGAGGGCTAACATTTCTCCTGTGCTGATAGAGTGGCTCTTTCTTAGGAAAATCTTGGAAAACTTTCATTCTCTTAATTCTGGAGGCCAAATGTTTGGCCTTGCTGGGGGATCATTTTGTCAGTTTGAAGTCACCTCTTCCTCTTTGGGCCCAAAGTTTGCAGGTCTTGGTGAGTTGGCAACACAGACTTAGAGACCAAGAGGCAAAGGAAAACAAAAATATTGAGGTTCCTGGGTTTGATTGTTGGAATGTTCCTGGGTTTGTTTGCAATGAAGCTGGAAAGCTTTAAGGATAGCCATGGATTTGTTTTGTCCTGTGCAGCATTAGGTGCATTGGATCTTTGGGAATTACATACTGTCTTGTAGAGGCCACTGGAATATTTTGTGTTCTCAGGACTTCTGCAAACTGAACCAGAGGTGTTCCAGGCTGGACACCCACTCAAAATCACACCTCAGGTATTGCTCTTCAATTTGCTTTTGAAAGGGCTAAATGAAATTTCAAATTCAATTTCCAATGTATTGTCACAATACTTGGTCAATTGTATGCGTATTTTTCATTTAAACAAGCAGGAGTTCCTTTCTGTGATTTGGCATCACTACTTGATGTAAGCCCTTATTTGTGGCCACTTAACTTGTCATATGTTTTTTTAGTGATGCAATTCCTAATTCCATGCTAGAACCAAATTTCATTCAATTTGGTAAGATCATGTAGGGGAAGAGAAGTCTGTATTAGCAGATTTTATGATGATATTGGTCCTACAGCCTCTTTTATATGTCTGACTCCATCTGCATGAGACATCTGAATGAAGAGCATCTTTGCAGGATTGGGTGTGATTGACTGGATTGCAAATTTATATGGAATCTGTTTTTTTATATTGTCATCTCTAGCAATTACTGTTGGAATCTTTGTTTTATACTGGTATTATACTCTGGTTGCATTAATGAAGTCGTTTATACCCAGTTTTTTTTAGATGCCAACAACAGAGAAAGTTTTTTTAAAAAGTTCCACAAACACATTCATCTTCTGTCTTTTTGTCAGTAGCATGCTTAGAAATCTTAGGTACCTGTCTCCTTGTCAGCAGTAACATTAAACACAGTTAAGGAGCAGACATTTGTCTAAACACTGATGAGGTAATCATTTAACAAGGTGATGCTATCTGACTCTGTTGGAAGCATGCACTTCACCTGTGCAAATTCATTAGGTTTGAGGGGGTTTTTTGGCATTCTTTCTTTCTGTCTCATGTATTACAGCTGCTTGGAAAACTCCTGGTTTTTTTCTCCTGTGGAAAGTTACCATTAATAATTTCCAGTTCCTTACTAAAAAGTCAGATTTTCCTTAGAAAATGGAAGCAAAATGATGAATCTTTCTTTTCATACATGCTGGTGGAGTTAGTGATGGGTGTTATAGTTAAGATAGGAATCTTTTTAGGGTTTTTTTAAAAAAACACTGTTGAAACTGGAAGATTCCCTCACCTCTCTTATTTCTCCCTGTTCACTCCGAGTCAAGTAAATCGTTCTGTCCCCCAAGATGCTTGCCTTTTTCTAGAGGGTTTGTAAAAAAAGATATTTGCATTTGAAAGCGAAGGATCAGTGCATCCTTTATGACACAGAGCATAAAATAGGGATGGCACAATTTCTCAGCATGTGGGAGAGACTCCTTCCTCACCAGCAGCAATGGGACAGATTCTCCTTGTAACATCCCAGCCTGACAACTCCTGATGGAAATTGGGCCAGCAAGAGCTTGCAAGGAGCAAAATGTCCTGGAAGGGAAAACCGCATGGCAGCATCTCTGCTCCCATTGCCTTGCCAGGCGCTCCAGTCTGAAGGGGAGCTCGGAGGAGGCGAAGCCAGGCGTGGAGGCGCTGAAGAGGCTGGAGGATCAGCGGCGGCGCCGCGGCGAGAACGAGAGCGAGGAGCTGGAGAAGCTGAAGGAGAAGCAGCAGGAGGCGGCCGCAGAGCTGGACGAGCTGAAGAAAAGGCGGGAGGAGCGCCGGAAAATCCTGGAGGAGGAGGAGCAGAAGAAGAAGCAGGAGGAGGCTGAGAGGAAAATCAGAGAGGAGGTAGGTGTGAAGTGTGGAGTGTTGGACTTGGGTTTATTCAATTTTTTGTTATTTATTATTATCTCACATTATTCCATTTTATGTTTTATTAATATTTATTATATTTATTATATTATGGTCCTATATTTATTATATATGTCCTGGTTTGAAGGACAGGTGTCTGCCAATAAAGGCAGAAGCTTCTCTTTGA
>JANRMJ010000077.1:68236267-68254854 GCA_025584955.1 Alethe diademata | reverse complement strand
TCCACACTCCTGTTTGTCCTAAAGAGGAGTTTGAAATTTGCAGCATTGTCCACTATAGAATCTGCCTCCAGATTTTTCTCTCTTTCTTTTAAGTTGCACCTTTTAGAGAATGTAAAACTAATCTCTTGTTTTTCCCTCAGCCAACTGTTTCTATCTATGTCTTAATTTCCCTCTTTCTCAATAGATTGTTCTTTCTTCTTTCAATGTCTCTGCTTGAAGGAACGTGCCCTCCTCCTATTCTTCTTCTTTGGGGGTCTGTTTGCTAAGTTGGTCAGGTAAACCTGTTTATAATTGACTATGAAGATTTATATACATCTATGCTGTGTGGTTTTTACTTTTTTTTTTTAGTCAGGATAAATTGAAGGGAAACCTAGAATTTCTTATTTAGCAAATTACTTCTCACTCCCATCACATTCTGCTAAAGTAAAGAAATGTTCAAAGCTTTTGTGACTATCAAGATTCTTGTGGGTTTTGGGAGAATACTGAATTCAAGGCAGAGCAAAGATTTCAGTATTATGGTGAGCTGAAATCACAGACCCCAAATTATTTCAGGACTATAGGAATGGATTTGTGTGGTGATGTCCACTGCAAGTGGCTTTGTGATAAGGTCAAAGCTGGTTTTTTTCTTCCTTCTTCTGTCACTACTGAGCTCTCTTCTTAAAGTGCAGAATTGGCTTCAAGTTTTAATCACCAGCAGCCCTTGTGTGGCTGCAAATCATGATCAGTTCTAGAAGATCTTTGCTGGATGCAAATACCCCCTGCAGGAATCTCATTTCCATTCATCACTGAGCATTTTACAGGTAGAAATTCTCACATGCAGAAAACTTTCCTCCCTGTGGATGGGCAGCACAAAATCCTGGAAGCCATGCAGGACTTGAGCACTGAAAAGGAGAGTTCTTATGTCCAAAATGCTTTGAGTCCCTTGCTTGCATGCACAAGGGTAGATATCAATCCATCTGCCTTGCAGATGTCATTTCCATTTGCAGCCCTCCTTTTCCCCAATAAGCTAAAATTTGACATTTTTATGGAGTTTTGATTGAAGTCTCCATAATACACTCATTTTCAGATAATACTACTATTCTTTAATGACTTTACATCATCTGTTTTGTTTTTTGGGGTTTTTTTTTCCTGTCAGGCTAGTGATTGGCACATCCTAAGGTTGCAAATGATGCAATGGAAATTAAAATTGATATGAAGGATTACAGTGAGAAATGCTGAAATCTGTGTTTAAGGATGCAGAGTAGAATCTGCTTTTCTGTTGTATTAAAAGTCCAACTCTATTTTTACACATTTTTTAATAAAATATTTTGATTTTGATCTAAAATAACCAGGACAAGGTTCTATTGAATTCCTCTCTAGCAGAAATACTGTCCCTGAAAAAAATGTGGAGTTTTTAATGCAAAAATTGTATTTGATTTTTTTGTAAGAATCAGATGGTGCAGTAACTCTTCACTGCACTCCCTAAGTTGAACATACTGAGTTAAGACCAGTCTGTGCCATAAATAGATGCAACAGATTTGTTTTTTCTTAAAACATGGATATGTGTGGAGTTATTTTGTGAAATATAATTCTTTATAATGACAATGTAATATTTACCTCTGATTGGTGTTCTTCAACTTCTCGTGTGAGGAAGTTGCATTCTAACTTTGTCTTTAACAAGTGAAAATAAAGCTAAACTAATGCTCATTTCTTTTCTCTGACATTACAAATACAGGATTTAAGACCAGGAGATGTATCTGGCAAACGTAATCTCTGGGAGAAGCAGTCAGTGGAGAAGCCACCTGCTTCCTCTAAGGTAACAACAATTCTGGACAGTGTTTAGAGGATAATATTCTGTTACTAACCCACCTTTTATCTATCAAAGAAAGCACAATGAGGTTCAGAAAGCAGTGTATCACTTTTATATTCCTGTTTGGCAGAGCTATGTTATGTGTGGACATCTGTCCTTTGCACTCAGTTGTTTTTTTTTCCTGTTATAAATAGCAGTGTTCTCCCATATGGGATTCTAATCATGGCTTTTTGCTTTTTCAAACAGGTATCAGCTATGGGGAAAAAATCAGAGACTAATGGTAAGTAATGCCTTAATGTATTCATTGCACCTGTTTCTATTGTTTAATACATGTAATTACATATGTATAATATAATAATAATAATATATATATAATGTTAACATGCACTGTTATATGTATATTTAATAAAATAATGCATACAATATTTGATTATATGCATATAATAATACAATACAAATATTGTAATACCTCTTATTATCTAGAAATATTGCCACATTTTTGCACAGGTGTACCTGTGTTTTAAATTTTAAAATTTGAAATTTTGGCATCATGTTGATGCCTTTACCTTTCAAAAACTCCATTACAATATCATTGAAATATGAATGGTTGAGAAACTGCTTTTGCTGGAGCTGTGCTGTGTATTTTCAAGGCAGAAAGTTATGCTATTGTCATTTTGAAGCCACTACCTGGTGAAATACAACCTAGTTTTACAGAAATAAATCATTAAAATAACCCTCTTAGCTTTTTATTTTTATTTTAACCTAGAGCACTCCAAATAAAGTCAATTAAACTAATTGTATGGCTAAAAACCAGTGAGGATGAATGGAAGTTCACTGACCAGTTTAATAGCTTTGAGGATGCTTTGCAGCATCCCTTGATTCTTTGTTGAGAGTGAAACAACCAAATACAGAAAAACTCTTGCTTTTCTGCACTTTCTTATGTGCACACACATTTTTAGTGTGGTTTGATGTAAAGCCAGTGGTATGGTATACATGTGAACTTTTCTTTTTGGTTTAGAGTTGTGCAAAGCAGAATTGTTTTGCTCCTCTTGTCCTTTTTTTAAACCAAAGTGTCAGAGATGTGTTTGGGCTGTTTCAAGCCATATTTAATCTGTCTCTTTCTCAGCAGGTTTGAGACAATTTGAGAAAGAACCGTAGAAGGCCACTAAAGACGCTGGACCAATCAGTTTGGGGGGGAAAAAAAAGGAAAAAGTGCTAAATTGTTCTTTTTATATTTATGTTTATTTACCAAAATGTCTTTTTGCATTATCCCAGTTAAAACCATGTATATTAGCACTGTATTTAATAATCAGTCTAGACATTCATCAGAATAGTACTGCCTTTGCACAAGAGCCTTTATTCCTAGAGAAACCCATGCTGTGAAATATATAGACTCTCCTACTGATAGTCATAAATATGTATCTGAACAGTGATTTCAGCTGGCATTACAGGTCAACCCAAAACTCATGTAAAGTGAAGTTGCTTGGGAAAGGTGTGCAGCAAACCTATAAAAACAATGGTTACTTTTGTGATACAGAAGTCTTTTTCTTTCTGCACTTTAGACTAAGGCATGGAAGAAATATCTTTAGTTGACAATGTAATATTTTCTGTACGTTGCCCATGTCATGAGAAATACTGCATCAATAACATATTTTAATTTTTTTTTTGTTTTATACTTTTTTTTAAGTATCAGTTTTTTCCATTCTAGTTTAAGTTAATACCTAAATTTGGATGATTACATTAGCTGACAGCGGTACTGGTATTTCTTTTTGTTGTTAGTAACTAGTAATTGAATGCAATCTAGAATATATATACACACATAGCTTTACCAAGTTTAGCCTAAAGGCACAACTAACGGTAGAATGCTTTAATATGTGCTAGAGTATTATATTTAGCAATAAACATACATAATTAGCCAATATCACAGCTTAAAAAAAAAATAAAGACAAAATCACACACTTTTCTGTAGTAAGATTTCATAGTTGTCCTTAGAGGTATGGTGAGATAAGTATTAAAAAAAATTTAAATGTCATTTGCCCAGTAATGGGTAACTAAAAAGAAAGTATAGTTTTTAAAAGAGGAAAAGGTAAGGGTATAGAGGGTCAAAAATAGGTCACTTGTATAAAATGTTGTAGTTTAATTTATATAAAACTACCATAATTAAAAAGAAAAAAAATGTAAAGAGAGTTGGAGCTTGTTTCAAATGACTGTACACTAAATCTTGCCATCCATCAGTGCTGTACACCAGATCCACCAAAAATGAAGTAAACCTCTATCTTTGTGATGCTTCTTTTTACTTCTCTCTCCTGAATATCTTATTTACAGATGTTTTCTTTTGTATATAGTAAATACATGGCTATAGGACGTCAGCTTGGTTTGGATTTACATGCCATACAGTTTAGCATTTACATCCTACAGTGTATGGGTGGCATAAACTGAGCAACTCAAGAAGTAGCCCCTGAGCAGGTTGTGACAGCTCTGTTGTGCATTAGAACCCCCAGGACCTCCCTTATCACCACTTCCATGTCTTACAGCATCTGACTTCTTCCCAAAGAAGTGCAATGTTATATTTCAACCCAGAGCTGGGCTCCCCTGCTTGGCTGAAACATCTTGTTTACATAGAGAGATGCACCAAGTTATCTGTAGGGGGTGAAACTGTGCCTGACATTGTCTGTGAGTTGTCATGTTTGTTTGTTGTGTTGTTTTTTTTTTTTTTTTTTGTTTGGGAGTTCTGTAAACACTCCTCTGAGACTTTCAAATATATCTGATAGCTGCAATAAAAACCATTTGTTCAAACAATGTACTCTGGAAACTGCATCTGCAATAAATGGAATATTTCCATCAGCAGCCCCCTGTTTATTGATGAGTAGGAATGGACCAGTTGTTGTAAGTGGGATAGGAATTGTGCTAAGTCTGAGATTAGGTGAAGAACCCCTAAGGATGGCTCTCCTGAATGCCACAAACCAGCTTGGCTTTGGCCTGGCAAAATCCATCTGAAAATATTTTAGAGCAATTAACTGTGAGGCTGTCTCGGGGTTTGCTTTGGTGATTTTGAAGAAGAGTTTTTTCCATGCTTTCCTTAGGTAAAGCCAGCCTGTGTCTGAGTGCAATACTCTGGATGTTGCCAGCAGAGTTGCAAAAATCTAATTTTATGTTGGAGACTCCCAGTCTGGTGTTGGAGGCAGGGCTGGGTTTTGCTGTGAGTTATCCCTGCCCATGATGCTGTCTTCAGCTTTCCCCAGTGATCGCACAGGAGCTCAGTTTGTTGGTGTTCAGAGGCTGTGTTACAGCTACAACTTTGTTCTTTAGGTCCTAGCTAGGGCACAATCCTGTTTTGAGGAATAAGCCACAAAGTGATCTGTATATGGTGTCCTTGTAAAGGAATTATAGAAACCTATTTCTATCTATATGAAAATTTGTAAAACCTCAGACTTTGGAAAAACATGCCAAACTATATGAAACAGTTTAAGGACTACACTGAGCAACTTTTGTTGTTAATAAAATTTTATTCATATAAAAATTTAAAGCATTAGAAATAAACTCTGTAAAAATCACAAGTATATAAAAAGCAAGGTAATTAGAGCATTCTTTGACAGTGACTCATGGCTGACCACACTGGAAGTAACATTAAAAAAACCCCATGGAAGTCACTAGTTTTTTGTTAAATATGTCTCTAATTAAGGAACACCAGAAAAAAAAAGGAAATGAAAAGGCATTGTCTTTTTACTACTAATCAAAACCAGATTTCTCCTAAGCATCTTTACAAAAACCCAACCCTTCTTGCTGCGTTCTTACATCAGTTGGTGGTCTCCTTAGAAAAAGGAGGAAAAAGTGACTGCTCATAGCGATGATCAATTTCAGAAGAAGAAATGAAGATCGAGCTGCAGAGTACATCTAATCAGGAAGGAGGTAAGTGGAGGTCTTGTGTTTAATACTCTGCTTTGAATGGGTAGTCCTTGTGGTTGACAGCTCTGAAAAGACAAAGACCTTGTTATTGAAGCAGTGCAGGAAATGTATTGAGCAGCATATCCCTGTTGCAGTCTCCCTCCCAACTGAGCCAGTGTGCTCAGGTTCTGCAGCTGTCATTGGACTGAGCACACTTTAATGTGAGAAATCCCCTGTAACACCAATGTGCTGGAGGGAACACTCCAAATCTATGTCCCTCCTGAAGTTCCAGGACGTGCCTCATTACAGTGTAAAGCAGGAGCTCTCCCTGGTTTTGGTAATGTGTGTTTTCAAGACAGGGGGGATGAAAATACAGGCAGAAATAGAACAATAAGGATAATGAGGATAATAAGGAACTTACTGGACCACTGGAACTGCCCTCCAGTTCCTGTTAAAGGTGAGGATGACATCCATCTCCTTTTTAGACAGTTCAAAGTCAAACACCTAGCAGGGAAAGAGGAAAAAAAGAAAGCTCTTTTTAGTTAGGTTCATGAGCTACTAAGTGTGCTTCATGCACTTAGGACTTGAGGTAGGAATGCATCAAGCACAGTTAAGCAATCCTCTTATTTCTCAGGCAAATAACAACCCCTGAAGTCATCAAGACAATCCTTTTCTTTCTGAAGTGCTTTTCATAGCAAGGTCTTGCATTTCTGGGTGGCTGGATGCCAGCTCCACTGCACTTGGTGTTGCAGTGCACACAGAGAAGACTTCAGGTGCTCAGGATGTGTCACAAATACTGGAACTAGAGGTAAATTTTCTGCTGGGGGAGAGGGGTACTGGGTATCACCTAAGAGTTCTTGCTATGGGGTTCATAGGAGAAACTACTCCAAGCCCTCTCACCATGGATTTCAAGCAACACAGAGGTATGATATAGGATGTTACACCTTATGAGCAAATATTGAGCTAAAACTTCACTGCCAAGGGAGGGGAACACAGCCTCTAAGTGAGACAAACTCTGACAGGTCTGGTGTTCACAGCTTGCTCCTTTACACCCTAAGCACTTGCTAAGATTTTCCCCAAGGGCAAGTCCAAAGTTGGGGCTCCCTTTCTGCAGCAGCAGAACTCAGACAACCCTGGTGTAACCCATTTCCCTCCTAGCAGGAACAAAATGCTTCACCCCAGATGGTTTGGCAGTGCTGAGCCCCAGTGTTCAAATCTCTGTACCCCCCTTCCAGTGGCTCAGGTGCTGCTTGGGAACACAGAAGGGCTGTGGGTGTGGGTGCCTATCCTGCATTTCCCAATGCTTCACCTTCATGTTCTCCTCCACACGGTGTGGTTTGTCAGATTTGGGAATGACAATGATGTCTCTTTGGATCAGAAAGCGGATCAGGACCTAGGAAAGAATGAGGAGCATGAACACCTTGGGGTCCCAAAAATCTATTCAAACACATTTCATGGATTTTTTTTTTTTTTTTTTCTCTTCATCTACAATTTCTTCATCTACAACCACGGTCACTCTTTGGAAGAGCACCAGTTTGCACACAGGAGTCTGATATGCCAGAATTTGCTCATGTATTTGACAGTAGACTGGCAAACTGTAATTGTTTCTACCCTGTGTTGTTTCTACATTCTTGCTTTACTGGGATTTGTTTTGGTTTTGTTTAGGGTAGTAGCAGGGGAAAAAAAATGATGATGCTCTGGCTTGTATTATTTGAGTGCTCTGACCCAGTGGGCATAATGATACTACAGATAATTTTGGGCTCACAGGTGAGTACCTCACAAAAAGGTTCAGCTTTTGGAAGTCTCTACAAGGAAAAACATATTTATAGAATTTGAAAGTTGTCCTCCCCCAAAAAAGAGCTGTTGCATACAATGTTTTAGTCCTTCTCTGTCTTAAATATATGATTGTCTTTGATTGCATGTGGCTTTGTCTGAAGTACAGGTTCTGCACACCCCTGCCAACAACTCATTTATGTGACTAGCAAAACTAATAGAGAAAAGAAGAAATCATAAATAATCAAGCAGCTTTCAATAATTCTTTGTGAACACGAGCAGATTGGAGGCAATCAAATATATCTCCAAATTGAAGGGCTCTTCTGAAGAAGAACTTAGCTGGAGAAAGGAATAACAATTTAGGAAGGTGAATATCTGAGGTAAGCATGTACCATTGCTGATCAGTCCACCCCAAAACTTGGCACTCAAGACCTCCTTGAAAACAGCTGATAATTTTTATGAATGCTGTTAAGAACTTGGGCAGAATGAAAGCCAATTTCAGCCCCATTATAATGTATTTCTAGAGAAAGCAGCATCTGCTAGGGCTGGCTTGTAAGACATTTGAGGAGGAGGAATCCTTTGCTCTGACAACTTACCTGGGCAGGGCTTTTGTGATGTCTAGCTGCAATTTCTTTGATCTTGGGATCCTCCATGAGCGTGGGTTCCCCTGGCTTAGCCCTGTTAGAAAACAGAGATGGTGGCAGTAGAAAGTAGAAATTTTCTGGTAATAATGATGATGATTTTCACAGTTCAGCTGCAGTGTTTTGTGCAGTGCTCTCTTACCAGGGGCGGTTAGGAGAGCCCAGGGGGCTGTATGCAGTCACAGCAATCCCTTTGGATTTACAGTACTGGACCAACTTCTCCTGGGTCAGGTATGGATGACATTCCACCTGCAAGCACAGAAAGATGGTTTGTAAAGAGGCAGACTTGGCTGAGCTGCAGGGCATGACATTTTAAATCAACTCAGGTTGCAGAAAATGTTAAGGCTTGGCTTCCAGTATCACGATTCAAATCTATATTATGAAAAACTTACTAATGTCATAGCAGTGTCTAGAGCCCTAGCAGAGAATTGCTTTCTCATGCTACATATTACCCACAGAAAACAAGAAATAGTTGAGAAGGGTGAAGGTGTTATCTGTGTGGAATCTGGGAGATGAGCCTTCCTGGGCTGCTGCAGGGCAAGATTGAATTGTCAGAGGATCAGCTCTGAGTGGCCTAAGTTCATTTTCTGCTCTGATGCACCCAACCTCTCCTTGCCTCAAAGAGCCTTTGAAGAAGCTTGGGGAGATGATCTGAGCTCACCTAAGGAAGCAGGTTAGTGTTGCAAACAGATATTTGGGTGAGATATCCTGAAAGCAGCTCCATGGGGATGCTGCTCAGCTGCCAGAAGCTGTGGCACGACCACAGGGCTGTGCCTGTGCTGCTTAACAAACCCTGTTTCTGAACAAAAGCTGTTTCTGAACACTGGAACTTTGCTACCAGGCATGGTGATGTGAAAAACGTGTGCAGTAATTAACTTCCATCTGAGCTAGTGTGGGGATTTCCCTGGATACTCCCCATCTGGAAGAGATGGGCATTCAGCACCTTCAGCTGAGTGCAAAGAAGTGCAAGAAAATCAGAAGGTCCCTAAGCTGCTGCTGTCCTGTGATTACAGTCATGAGGTATGTGATGAGAATTTGTCATGTAATTGTACTCTTCAACCTCCTTTCTATAATGAAGTTGAATGACTTATTTTATGTTGAAAAATGAGTAAGTCCTATGCATCCCATGCTGGTGCAGAAACTCCCAGTGGGGATTCTGCTGGATATATTTAACATTACTTGAAATATATACTTTATAAATTATGTATTATTTATATAAGACATGTAGATAATATTTATATATTATATGAATTTATGTAAACTCTAATTATGTATATATACATGCACATATTCTAAATATATGTAGGAATACTTCTAAGTGTAAGATTGCAGCCTCATGGAAAGGGGTTAAATCTAGATAATCCTTAAAATACCTTCCAATCCTAATCCATTCGATGATTCCAGACTGCAAGGTTAGCTGAGGACTGGAAATAAAATTCTCACCTGGTTCATTACAGGCTTGTGCTTCAGTCCTGGCTTGTTCAAGATTCTTTCAATCTGCTCATGATTAAAGTTGGAGACACCAATGGCTTTTACCAGACCAGCATCCACCAGCTCTTCCATGGCCTAATGAGTAAGGACAAGCAAGGTGTGGGAATTACATTACATTATTTTATTTCTCTCAAGCTTGTGGCAAATGAGCAAACAAGCTAGATTAGATTACATAATAGTATCTCGGTTAATAGAAGAAAATAGAATCCTAACTGTATGAACACCCAGTAAACTAACAGCCACACCTAGATTGATCTAAAGGGTTGGTTCTGCCATTGTGTGTATCCAAGTATTTTGGAAACAGCACCTACAGTGCTGATGGCTTCCTTCTCTTTAGCCTTACTAAAAACATCTCCTTCTTGCTCCCCAAACAAAGATACAAGCAGCTGTCTGGTTGAAGCAGAGTTTTGTGTGGCTGTCTTTTATACCCAGACATCCTTGAGTTTCATTTTGCACACAGATCTCTGCTCTATAGTGCTGGTACCTGCTCAGAGGAGCAAATACTGACTTACCTCCCATGTGTCCAGAAAATCTGTGTCACTGGGAATGCTGTGGCCTTTGTCATCCAGAGGATGCAGCTCTTCACCAGCCTGTTAAATCAAGGCAGATAATGCACAGACTTTTACAGATTTACTAGAACTTTGGAATTTACAGGCAGCAAATTAGCAGGTTGTTTAAACACATTGCATAACTAAAAATGATGTGTGTCTATTGGTATTCTCTTTTGGATCAGGGCCATATCTTGCAAAATCAGTCCCTGCATGCAAAGAGTGTGGGGATTAGTCATAATTATGTAACTCCCGTAGATCTGGAGAGAAGGGAATGGACACCCCTCAGCCCCTTTGTTCGTGTTTCTTATTTATTTTACACAGATGTAGGCTGGGGGAAGAAACACGTTCCTTCTGTCCTTTGCTTCATTTTCCACTGCTGGTTACTTCAGACCAAGCCATCATCCCCAAAAACCCAGATGTCCATGCTGTAACCACCATCCTGTGCTGGTTGCCAGAGGACCCAGGGGGCTCACACCTCCATCTCATTCCAAAAGGCAGGAAAAGCCAGGCCCCTGTGCTAAAACACACCGCTACTGTAGTGACCAAATTCTTGCTACCAGCAGGATCAGGGAAGAGCCAAATGAGCCCCAGCCGTGTGATGAAGGTGGTGGCTGCAGAGATGGGAGGATGCACCCTGTTCCTGGGCAGGTAAGGAGGAATACCTTGAATCCCATCGGGAAGTGCATCAGGTAGAGGTCGAGGTAGTCCAGCTGGAGTGCAGCAAGGCTCTTCTTGAGCCCCACCTTAACCATGGGCTTCTCATGGAACGTGTTCCACAGCTGTGGGAAGAGACCAAGCCCAAAATGTCACTTTAGAGCTCCCGCAGGGGACAGAAGCTTCTCACCTGGAGGTCTTGGAGGAAAACTCCCGCCCCCCACTTGAGTCAGGAGATGCTGAAGATGAGGATTTAGCATTGCACTGTAAGGCAGGACAAACATACCTGCCATGAAGGTGGAGTCAGGGCTCCCACTTATGAGAAGATATTCTCTGATATAAATGTAACACTCTGGCAAGTGCGTCTGACACAGCAAAACTGTTAGCATTATAATTATTTTTTTAAACTTAAGTTTTGACTATTGAGAAGCTCATAGATATCTTCTTTCTGTCCCTTTTAACTGTCCACACTGAGAAGAGTTAGCTTCATTTTTGAAATCAAACTTAAAGTTGTTTAAATAGAAGAATAAGTATTATTAAATGAAATCATGTTCTTTAACAAAAACAAAGCTTTATGTGGAAAGTCTTAGTTATACTTAAAGTTTTCTGCTTTTGCTGATGAAAACCCGAAATGATAAATTTATTAATTGAACTGTTCTTTTTGGTAAGGAGCACTTCTGGGACAAGTGGATGAGATAAAGGAATGAAGAAAACACACATAAAATACTTTGATTTCTGTTCCCTTTCAGGACCATTTGTACATGACACAGTTTTCAAATATCTTGCTTAGCACTGATGAACCCTGACAACAGTTTAATTATTTTTTTCCCCCTTATTTTTCTTGGGTGTGTCCAATTGAATAACCGGTACAATTGATTTAATCAATATGAGGAAATTATTAGATCAGTAATAACCATGATATCTTTCCTAAATTGTCTGCAGTTCCTGATAAAACCAAGCCAAATTGCAAATACAGGATGGGACTTTTTAGATAAAACAAGAAGACCATGAAATGAATGTCAGAGAGGGGAATAGCTCCCTATGTTCCTTTACCGGTGCAACAAGGGTTTCTCTGCAAGAAAAGCTGAATTTCCCCCACAATTTTGCATCCTTGTACCTTAGTGACAATGAAGAGGTCTTGCCGTTTCACAGCCCCTTCCTTGATCTTCTGCTGGACCGCGTTCCCTATCTCATTTTCGTTCTGGTAGAAGTAGGCGCAGTCGAAGTGGCGGTAGCCAGCATCAATAGCGAACTTCACCACCTCCTCCACCTTTCCCGGGGGAGCCTGGAAGCGAACAGAAGCCCACCATGAGCTCTGCCATGTGCCCCTGGCAGGGCTCAGTGCTGTGACAGCTGCTCACAGTGCCCCCCTTTTTGCTCCAGTCACATTTGACAGAAATCCCACGGCAAAGCAGCGTTTCTGCAGGGAGCGGGCACGGAGCGGAGCTTGTTTATGTTTATGCGAGGCTTTCAGCTCTGCCGCTGCCAGCAGCGCGATATCCACTGTCATTTCCCCTCTCTGCTCCCTGGGTTGCCCAAGGAGTTGCGCCGCTTCACCTTCCCCAAATTTTCCCCTCCAGAGCGGGTCCGCGCCCGGATCCCCTCTCAGACCGCGACCCCATCCCGCTGCCGCTCGCTCTTTTTGGTTTCTCCTTTATTTATTTTTTTGTTTTTGTTTTGTGCATCCTTCCACCTTCTCCAGCCCCTAATTTCTATTTATTTTCATTGCCTTTTCCCCGTTGCCCGTGTTTCCCCGCGGCCCCCCCCGTTGCTGGCATCCCGCCCGGTTACACAAGCGGCCGCTCCGAGCCGCACGCAGGGCACGGATCCCGCTTCCTTCTCTCTTATATTATTTTTAACTTTATTTCGGCATCTCGGATCCCCTCCCTCCCCGCTTCCACAGCGGCGCTTCTTTCTCTATTTTATTGCTTTTAACTTTTTTTCGCATCTAGAATCCCCTCTCTCCCCGCTTCCAGAGCGGCGCTTCCTTTTCTATTTTATTATTTTTAACTTCATTTCGCATCTCGGATGCCTCCCTCCCTGCCTTCCTACCTGCCAGGTGCCCAGCCCCAGGGCGGGGATCTTCATCTTGTTGCTGAGCTCCACGCAGGGGATGGCCATGGTGCCGCTGTCCGTCTGTCTGTCCGTCCGTCCGTCCCTCCGTCGGTCCCTGCTATAAGGAGCGGAGCCGCCCCGGCCCCGCCTCGTCCCTCCCCGCCCGTCCCCGGCGCCACGCAGAGGATGCTCAAGGGCACGGTGAGGCTGCGGAATGGATCCAAAGGGCACCAAAGCCTGGGTGAGGATTTGGGGTTTGTTTTGGAAAGGAGTGAGCCGGGAGCAGAGGGCTCAGCAGCGCTGGAATTGCCAGCCCTGGGAGTGGAAGGTGTCTGGATTGAGGACATGGGCTGGTGGGGACAGGATGGATTCGACACCTTTAGAGTCTTTTTTCCATCCTAATCATTCCCTGGTAGCCTCAGAATTTCTGAGTATTTCTGCCTGAAGCAATCGTTGTCCATTAGAGGATTTTCTTCCTCTGGTGCTGGCAAATGGGCCAAATTTTTCATGTTTTTCCTCAAAAATATTAGGCTCAGCTGCTGTTCACAGAGGAATGCATTACAAGGGAATGTGGCCTTATGCTTTTAGCTCATTTCTGTGTTCCCTGTCTTTGCAGAGGGGTGAACCATTCCTTCTGTGAGAGGGAATCTCTTCCCTGGCCTCCAGTTAAAATTTCAGCTGGTGCACAAAGGGTGTCAGACGCTGCACAAGGGGTTTGTGATCACGCCTTGTCCACAAGGAGTGCTTTAGTCCAAATAACCCCCCTGCTTTTTGCAGAGGGTGAAAAGTGACATTTAAAGGTGGCAGGAGGCTCTGTATGAGTGCAGAGACCCAGAAATCAAGAGGCAGAGCCTGGAGGGACTTGGTTGCTTAGCTGGCAGCTCTCTGGAGGAAAAGATGCTCCACACCATGAAGCTGATGTAAGTTCAGCATCCCATGTGTCACAGGGACTTTGAGTTTAGTTATCACAGTAGGGATGCTTTGCTGCTTGAGTCTACTTTGTTTCTGCTCCTTATATTGCTACAAACTCCTCCTTGCTCACTGCTGATCCCTGACCACCAATTTAAATGCTGTGGAAGTTCCACTGGTGTCATCTTGTGACTTAAATACTTATTTAATGAAGAAATATATAAATACTTTATGCTTAGACTTTTAATGTTAGCCTGTCAAAGTATAGAAGCAGCCATGAATTACTGAGCCGTTAACCATGATTGATATGATTTGTTAAAATGTATGTGCATTAGCATTATTTAAGCTGCTTTTATGAGACCGTATTTTCAGTTGGCTAGCAAATGCATGTTCTGAGTTTAAATATAAACAAAATCTCTTCCTGCTCTCCTTGGCCTGGTTTCTAAGCCATTGGCTTAACCAAGCTTTGTTGTTACATTTCTGTTGCCTTGGATGTCATCACACACTCCAGAATGGGGAAAAAAATCCAAATGGAATGAAGTAGAGACAGAGAAGCAGGGAATCAATTTTTTCAAAGTGGTAACTCCAGTATGATTAAACTAGAGTAGTGAAAGGAGGTGTCTTCTATTGAAAACAAATCTGAAAAGACACACAGATCAAACAACTCCACCCCAAAAAAGAAAAAGCTACTGTGAGAGAGGTGATGAATTTGACAGAAAAAGAAAGACTTAAAAAAAAAAAAAGAAAAGAAAAGAAAGAAAAGTCTGTAGAGATTTTATAAATTTAGTAATGGTACATTGTTTTTAAGGCCAGAAAGGGCTACACTATTCTTCTTACACTGATCTCCAATTACACTGAAAAGATTTTAGACCAAGCCTATGTCATATCCGTATTATTTAATTTCTTATTAAAGGTGCTTGGGTACTACAGCAATAGGAACTGACTAAAATTATGCAGAGAATAGACTAGGAAATGCTGAGAATGAGCTATGCAATTTACCTTTAATTGCAACAAATCTTGGTCTGGAAGTTATAAACCCAACCTTTTTTTTTTTTTTTTTTTTTTTTAAAACCCATTTGTTTAACAGAGCCATCAACAATTTTCCTCCCTGTTAATCTTTATTTGCAGACATTAATGACTTTGGAGTGAACTTTCTTCAGGGCAGGGAGGAGCAGGGGCAGATTTTGGCAATTCAGCCACAGCATGGGCTGGCAGGGGAGAACTGCTGGAAGGGCTCTGTCATGTGTACAGGCTTTTCTGTTCAAGCATTTTTGTTCTGATTTCTTTATCTGCATGGAGGAAGTCAACTCATCATTCAAAGCCCTATAAAACCTGACTTTATGAGGGTTTAAAAGGCTTTAATTATTTTTAACTGCTATTTTTTGTCTGGATGCAGTGTGGGTGGTGGCTGGGGCCCATTCACCTTGACTTTTTAACTGAGTCATGGTGATTTCAGTCCCTGCAGAGCCTGGCAACTCCCTCGAGCACATTGCTGTGCTGCTTCATGAATCAGAGCCTGCAGGTACAGGTGGTGACTTGTCCATAATCTCATTAATCATGCCCATGACTTTTCTAGAGGGTTATGGTGCTCCTTGATCAGATTTTGCTGAAATGCAAAAATGCAAAATCTCTTATGTGGACAGTCCAGTGCTATTGGGAGTGTTTGTCTAGAGAGAATCATAGAGCCATTAAGGTTGGAAAAGATCTCCAAGACCATCAGGTCCAGCCTTCAGAGATGAAATTTTTTAGGTAGAAAGCCCCAACATGAGTCAACGTGGCTGTTAGGGTTCTTGGGGAAACAATGTGCATTATTTTCCTGAGCTAATGCGGGAGCTAAGTGTCTGCTCCTGCATAGCTGACAAAACATTGCAATGTTTTGATTGCAACAATGGTGAAACAACAAATGTGTTTTTTTTAGCTGTTGAGAAGGTAAGTATGGCTATATTTTAGTAGAGCTTGGAGTCTTTTCCTGTGAGAATAAAGGCACACTGGGCACATTTTCAGGATCTGCAATGGGTGAAGATTGAGGCATAGCACAGAATCACAGAGGGGTGAGATGGGAAGGGACACCTGAAATCCATCCTGAGCCCCTTCCCTGCTCAAGCAGGGCCACTAGAGCAGGCTGCTCAGAGCTGTGTCCAGATGGGAGACTCCACCACATCTCTGGGCCAAGTGGAAAAGTGTTTTGTGATGGCAGAAGGACCTTCCCCTGTCTCACTTTGTGCCCATTGACTCTCCTCCTGGCGCTGGGCACCACTGAAAACAGCTCTGTCCTCTTTGCACCTTCCCTTCAGATATTGACCAGACCCTCCTCGAACCTTCTCATCTCCAGAGCCTCAGCTCTCTCAGTCTCTCCTAACAGGAGGAAGGATTTAATCTCCCAATAATTCGATTATTTAATGCTAGTGCTTTGGCTGAGTGACTTCCCTGTCATGCCCTGGGGCAGTGTGTTTCTGAATTGTTGCAAACTCTCAGCCTATCCCTAAAAACGAAAGTAAAAAAGCCCCAGTAACTTAGAGCAGGAAAGTACTGTTCTTACTGAGACACAACTACTTCTATGTCTTATTTTCACAGTATCATGTTCATATATCTATGTCAGTAGGAAGTGGTACACCAGCAGTGAAGAAAGTTTTTAAGTGAGAAAGACATTTGTAGAATGCTTTGATTGATTCCCCCCTCCCTGAGTGCAATGGACAGTACCCAAATTTATCAACAGGCTGTGGATTTTCAGTACTTACTGAAATAATTTCCCTGCAGCAGCTGCCTTTGGAGTGGTTGCAAGAGACCAACTTTACTAACCCTGAAATGAAACTTTTCACCAAAGCTCTGAGAGCAGGGCCAGAAATTCATTGGAAAGCACCACCAGAGCTATGCCCACTGAATCCCAAGCAATGTTCTGTTTCTCCAGCATGGTGGTGCATTTGCTCCCCTCTCTTTGGGACTGCTCTACAACCTTAGGGATTCCTCTTGGGTCCTAAGTGAGGCCTTTGGAGCTCTCCTGGACCACAGTGGGCTGTGCCAGCACCTTGCTGTCAGTGGGATTCCTCTCAGAGCTCATGAGCCCCCAGATTTGTAATTCTTGGGAGGCTGTGGCTGAAAGTTGATGGCAGGGCTGATGACACATTCCTCCACGCATTGAGAGATGCAAAGGCATCCAGTGTGAGTATTTCAGTGCACTCAAGGGGAATTTTTGCCAGGTACCTTTGTACAGACAGATGCAGGTATCTCTGTGTCTGTGTGAGCATTCATGTGGATTGATTCAAATGCCCTCTCAAGTACAACAGCAATGGTGCTATCTTGAGTGGTGCTATTAGGTCACTCTGGTAGTTGTAATAAAATAATTGAATCACTTTATAAATATTACATTACTCAATGATTAAGTGCTGCTAAGCCCTTTTGCACCTTACCCTTTTGCACCATTACCCTTTGCACCTCTACTTTTTTGCATCTCTGGTCTCTGTGTCCTGAAATTATTCTGAACTGATTCTAATCTGATTTTCCTTTGTATGCTTCACCTGTGTAGTAAGTAAAGGAGTCAGTCTTGCCACTGAACTCTGCTAAATTATATCTTTACAAACTTATGTTAAAACCTGCTTTCACTAATACCTTTATCAGTGGTTCTTTAAGTAGCCTAACACATTCATTTGGCCACATCCATAAGCACAATAGTTTAACTGTGTTCAGAAGAGCCTTAAATCCTGTAAGGGCTTTCTCCAGTTCACCAGTTGTGCAGTCTGATTGTTGCTTATCCTAATCCTTATTATTATTATTATTAAAATAATAATACGATTTTTTTTCCCTTCCCCTCTTCCTTTCCTCCTCTGAATTTTGGAGCTCTTCCATTGCAGGCTTTTTTGAAAAGAGCTGAGACAACACCTTTGGTCCAGGTAAGAACCTTGACAGCTTAGATCACCTGAGATTAGCCATGCAAAGCTTGTGAAGAGTGTAGGAAAGTTGTGATGGCTGAGGAAATGCACTGGCCTGGCAGCAATCCAGCTCTTTTTGCACTCTGAAGTGTTGATGGAGGCTCTTGTTTCTGAGCATGAACAAACAGATACACCAGGGTGGTGTCCAACAAACTAGCTGAGAAGATATTTACATTTAGTAACTGGGAATAGTTGACTTTGAAATGCTGTGGGTGATGGTTCACTGTTGTCATTGCTGCTACAGGAGAATTGTCAGTCTTTTATGTAATGGCCTTATTGAAATAGATGCTGTTGTGTCAAGCAGGATGTTTATTAATGTATTGATGGGAGGGGTGAGTTAAAAGCAGAATACTGGTGATTGTAAATATGCTCAGGTGACCCTGCAGATGGGAATAACTGATAAACCTGGTGACCAGCAGGCCAGTGTTCCCCCAGCATGGACAGAGTTTTGCAGTGCCTTTGCCTTTTTGTCTTGTGCCTCTGCCCAGGTGCTGCTTTGGGCATCCCCTGCTGGGTGAAGTGACAGAAATTAATGTTCCCTTTGTGTTTTAGTTCTGAGTTTGTGGCTGTCCCAGCTGCCTGGGCTGACTCACACGTGTAGAAATGGTGAGTAACCACATTTATGTAAACAGAGTGTTTGTTTTTGCTACACTCTAAGTTTAAATTTTTAAAATGTATTTACAGACTTGTATCTTACAGCAGTTTTCAGTATGGTTGGTGCATGTGGGTAAAAAGGAGGGCTTCTGTAGCTGTCTGCAGATCAGTTTCCAAATGGAATTTTACAGCCTTCTTTGGCAAGAGAAGACAGCCACGTGCTGAAACCAGTTCAGGGCAGGTAAAGTGACAATTTTGTTTTCTTTTATTCAGAAAATCAAATTATTAACAAAGCTGGACTATGCTAACAACCCTGTCA
>JANRMJ010000077.1:68189409-68213320 GCA_025584955.1 Alethe diademata | reverse complement strand
CGGGGCCGGGCTCCCGCCCCGCGGCGGCGACTTCGCCTACGCGCACCTGGCCTGGCTCATCTACTCCATCGCCTTCACGCCCAAGGCGGCGCTGATCCTGGGCACCTCCATCCTGGAGCTGATCGAGCTGCGCCTGCCGCTGGGCACCACCGGCTTCCGCATCACGCTGGCGCTGTCGGCGCCGCTGCTCTACTGCCTGCTGCGGGCCATCGGCACCGAGGGCGCCGGGCAGCTGCTCCTGCCGCCGCAGCCGCCGCCGCAGCACCGCGCCGCCGCCGCCTTCCTCGCCACCTGCCTCGACCTGCTCGACAGCTTCTCGCTGCTGGAGCTGGTGCTGCAGCCCGGCCGGCCGGCGCCGCTGCCCGCCCCGCTGCGCTACCTGCTCATCGCCGTCTATTTCCTCTGCCTGGCCTCGCCGGTGCTGTGGCTGTACGAGCTGAGCGCGGCTCGCCCGCCCGGCGCCGCCCGCCTGGCGCTGCACCTGCTGCTGCCCGCCGGGCTGCTGGACGCGCCGCTGCTGGCGCTGCGCTGCCTGCTGCTCCTGCGCTACCAGCAGCCGCTCTCCCTCTTCATGCTCAAGAACCTCTTCTTCCTGACCTGCCGCGGGCTGGAGGCGCTGGAGACCTGCTGCCTCCTGCGCCCCGCCGCCGCCCCGCCGCCCGCCAAGTACGGCCCGGCCGCGGCCGCGCCCGCCGCCGCCCCGCTGGCCCACGGGCTCTCCGACGTGGATGTGGGGCCGCACGGCTACGTGAACGCCCTGGCGGTCAGCGCCCAGGGCTGAGCCCCTCCGGCCGCCCCCGGCAGAGGCTGGGTCTCTGCGTTCTGCTCAGGTTCGCTCCGCCGTGGCCGAGCAGGGGAAGGGGACGTGGGGCTTCCCTGGCAGACTCCCGCTCCCCTCCTCCCTTCCTCACGGACACATCCAGCAGCGGAAGCTCCGCACAAACCCCGCTACCTGCAGGAGCCTACAGATGACGCTTGTCGCCAGAAAAGGCACCTGTCCGTGCTTCTGCCTCTCCACTGCCTGGAGGGTCCCATCTTCCCCTCCCTCCCAGGACATTGTGTTGCTTTGTAACCATAAAGGTTCAGTTTTTCCTTTTCGTCCTAAACAAGGACCAGTGCATTTTGTCCCCTCCTCTAGGAACTCCTGCTGACCACAATAATGAGATGCAAGAGGGGCCTGACCAGCAGATGTTGCCTCCAGAAGGACAGAAGGAAGCATGCCTTGGTTTCCTGGGTCTTGCAAAGCTGCTGCCTGTGTTTCCCAGGCCTTTGTGTACCTGCTAAGGAACCTCTGGAAGCACGCTGGCCTCTCGGTCACTTCAAGACCATGAGCCACCTTCTCCTAGCCAAAATGTCTACTACCTCTGTGCTTCAACCTTTTGCATCTTACATTGACTTCACATGCTAAAGAAACCAATCCAGCATGGACATAAACCAGGGCTTAGGTCCTATTTCATAACCACCAAGACATTCATTTCTGGTGAGAACAGGGTTTACAGCAGCCTACTGCTGGCATCCCCAGCTGCTGGGGCTTTCATTTCTCTGTGAATATGCATGTTTACGGGATCAGCGTTGGTTTTCTTTTACACAGAGCCTAGGGTCTTCCTTTACACAGCCAGAAAGGCTGGAAAATTTCCTCTGGCCCCCTTCCATGCCTGCTTGAGAGAGCAGAGATGGAGCTTAGCCTGCAAAGTGCCAGAGGACACTGGCACTGCTTTGGTGAAAGCCCATGTATCAGCATCCTGTCCTCTGTGTGCACGTGGTTTAGGGTAGGTGGGGAAAAAAATGTTGGTAACCTCTCATAGGAACACGGTTTTCTTTGGTTCTAAGCTCCATGAATGTTGGGTGGGGTTAAGGCCTGCTCCTCTGCCTGGCTGCAGCTGCTCCTGAAACCAGCCCCATGGAAGCAGGAGCACACAGGCCACGTTTGGAGGAAGGACTTTGCCCCTCCCAGGCTTATATTTTGTTACCTGGGCAAGGCTGCAATAATTGTGACAAACAACAGTCTCCTGTCGCGAGGTTTGTATTTTTTTTTTTTTCTTCCCTTTTCAAGCTGTCCTGATGGGAAGGGGAAATAAAGCACAACCAACTGCTACCCACGACAGGACTGCAGGTGCAGCCCAGACTTCTTCTGCACACACATTCATTCTTCCCTTCAGGGCTTGGGCTTCAGAGCCTCTGTCCCACCTTCCTTTTCACAGAGTGGGATCAACTCCCTGCTCTGGTGGACTGCTACAACAAAATGTTTACAGTCTGGTAACTTCCAGCTCCCAGAGGCAGAAGTGGGGCTGCCATGGGGCTCTCCTCCCCCAGCTCTCAGTGGCTGATGGGTTTTGAGGGGCTGGAAAAGCCCCTAGAAAAAAAAAAAACAAAACAGATGGGTCAATAGTGCTGTTCTGTTCAGAACTGCAGCTGGGATGGGTGACTCGCTGCTCTCCTCACGCCAAACGGAGAGTTGGCAAAGCTAGGCTTAACTTTCCCACCAGTGCTTTATTTTTAACCTGAGCCCTTACATGGGCAGTTGTGTGAATTTTGGCCAGTGGCCTTTCTCTTCGGTAACTTCTTCTTGTCTGGACAATCTTGGTGCTGTGAGTGACTGTGATTGTAAAACTTGGTACTGTGAACTTTTACTATGTGATGTGAAATGTGTCGAGGGGATGCTAAGTTCCTGGCCAAAGGAGGTGTAATTACAGGTATATCATGCTTGTACAGATACTTGTTTCCTTGCACCTTCCTTTTTCAGCATTAAATAGGTAGTAGAAGCTCAGAAATAATTATTCAAGAGAGAATAAGGTGATACCTGAACCTAGGACTACTCCATTCTTCAGTCAAACAGCTGAAATAAAAAAAAAACAACAAAAACCCCAACCAACCAACTTTGCCAAAAACAAGCTGAAGGAAAAAGAAAGCTTTTCATCACCAACTATGTTTGGCTGCTCCTATGGCCAAGCTCCCAATAGCACCAAAGTGCTAATCCCTAATACACATAGTTGAGACATCAAAAGAATCACAGCACAATTATTAACGAGTCTGACTCCATTACCCCTTCATAGCCCATAACAAAGTTGCTGTTTCAACAGTGAGTGCCTTTTTCCAGCTAGGATGTTATTGAGAAAAATGGCATATTTGAAACTTATCTGGCCCTGGCATATTTATCCCATTGGTGGTGAACTCACAGTTCAGATTTTTCCATGGATGAAAAGGTTGCCTGGGACAGATGACCCTGCACAATGACACTTGTTGCATAGAATTCCTTTGTAGAAAAAGTTTTCTTTGTGGTGCCATGGTTTCTAGGTTGTTAGGAAATGTGCTGTTTGGAGAGTGTCAAGCTCTTATAGTTGGCCATACAGAAGCCCCCTTGCAACTGAAAGGGCAGTTCTGCTGCTCCTGCAATTACTATGAAAAAACATTTAAAGATCTCCAATGTCTTGTTTATAAACCTGCTCCTCCTTTTGAATTCCCTCCTCTTTGGTAATTGAGCTCTTGCTTCCACTAAAACCTTTCTGTCTGCAGAAGAGAGATGGTGGTACCATCCAAGTGCAAGCAATACCTCTCCTGATGCACCTTGCACATCTCCTGTACGTTGTGCCAACATTAAATTACTGGTCCAGGTCAGTAACACTTTGCTGAACGAATTTGTGCCATACTAAGACACAGGTCCCTTGGGATTCTGTTACACAACTCAGTTATTTAGCATTTTATTGCTCTTTGTTTGCTATCCTGACAAAAGAGATGACTACTCCCAGGAGGGGAAATGGAAGTGAGAGATAAGGCCTGTGGCTGATGGACACTTGGCATCCCCCTGGCATTAATCAGAACTTGTATTTTTTAAAAAGCAAGGTTGTTAAAATAAAATTAGAAACTTGTGACTGATTTTGTTCCTTTTTTTTTTCCTCCTTTGAGTCTTGCTGGGCTATTCAATTTTGTATTGAATAGGGACCAACAGATGCATTAAAGTTACTTGTTTTCCTCATACTGGATTGCTAAAATAGTGTCTGGATTTTCCCCTCAAACAAACTTTCTGTAAGTGAACGCAAATTCTAAGAGATGTAACACCAAGGGAGTTATTTGAGAAGGGAATTACTAAGGCAAGGAAATTCAGATGACACTTCTGAGCTTCCTATTTAAGTGATTTATAGGAATTTATACCACTTGAAAAAGACTCATGGGAAAAAAACCCAGATTTACATGCTGTAAGATAAAAGAAACTTTTAGAAGTGGGATCATCAAGATGGCAATTAGTGACATAATCTGGGAAATGGGTTCTCACTGGAGAAGCACTGAGATCACAGCTGCCTCTTGCTTAGCTCCTGTTGGGTTAGACTGGATTGCTGTTGGAGCAGGAAGGCTCCCAGCCTTAGGTCTGCATCTCTGCAGGGACTGTCCCTTTGTCATCAGGCTGTCCTCAGAATCCTGCATGGAAATCACAAACAATTCCCTTAACCCCCTTTTTGAAGGGATGTGCACCTCCCATGGCTGCAGGCCCTCAGCTCTGTCCAGCTTGTCTCCTGTGCTTTGCAGGAATATTTTGACATTTTGTGAGCCAGTTCAGTTCTGGCTCAGTTTTGCCTCAGATTTCCGTAACAAATACTAAGAACTTAGCTCAGGACAAGGAGTTAGGCAGAATTGAGGAACAGAAGTGTTTAAGTAAATATATTCAAAAAGTATTCATGGTTTTTAATTTAAGGAAAAAAACCCCACTGGTTAGACACAAAATTATAAAATATATACGCAATACAAAATAAATTGCAAGTCAAAACAGATTCTTCTCTGAGACATTAGATTAAAAAAAAAGCCGAGATAAAAGATTTTTTTAACAAGTAAACTTAGATGGACAGGAAGAGGACAAAGGAGAAAGGCCTGGATGTATTTATATCTCACAGGTTGTTTTCCAGCAGGCTGCAGAAACAGTGATAAGAAACAGGGTAAATGCCAGCCTCACAATCTGCTCCTGGGACATGAATCCCTTAGTCTGTTCAGTATTTCACTGCATTAACCTGATCTACCTGTGCTTGAGCTTAAACCCACACAAGTACATCTCACAGTCGTTTTTGCTCAGCCCCCCTTACCTCAGATATCATTTCCACTCTAAACCAGCATCTGCTGAGGCTACACTTTTTCCTCCTTCAAAATAGTCTTTCATTTCCTTGTGTGTCACTATCTATATCTTGAGTTCACATCCTTCTGGTGCTAAGATACCCAAAAGCAAACAGAAATGCAGTTACAGAAAACATGAGATTCCCCTGATTCTGTGATTCTGTATTCAGCCCCACGTTTCCTAAAACTGTAAAAAAAACCCCAAATTCCATTTTTTGGTCTCATCTTCCCCCTCCCTGCTGTTGCTGGTTTTCAAGCACACACCTCCCAGTAGAGAGGCAGGAAGAGTTATGGAGACTCTTAATTTAAACGTTTATCCCACTTATTCTCAGCTACTCCAGTTGATTTCTGAATGACCGTGGAAATGCAGCTGCAAATGAATGATGAATGGTGAAAAAAAAATCTCCAGGCCCATTTATCAACCAGGTAGAGACAGCCCTTATCTATCTGAAATTTAAGGCACACATCTTTAATACAGTGTTTACAAGGAAATGTTTAAAATGTGCATTCAAATGGCAATGCAAATGTTACCATGTTATCTTAACCTATTTTCTAAACCATGCCTGTGACTTTTATCCAGTGCAATAGAATCAGCACAGCTGGAGGGCATTTTGAAGGCACGAGTGGATGAGCCACAGTAATTTTTCTGCCATCCATCAGTGAGAATTCAGTGTAATGCCTTTCCCCAAGGGACAGAACTGTTCTTTTAGAGGGGTGGCCAATATTCATGGCTTTTTCTCCACAGAGACTGGAAGCAACATTCCACATCTGCTGGGCAGTGCTGCATCCCAGCAGCACACAGGAAGATCCCAGCACTAAGCCATTTGCAATACAAGGACAAGGGTAGTGCTGGAAATGCAGTCTCAGTACTGCTCTGCATGGCACCACCTTCTGTCCCTGGGTTTCAAACAGAGCAGAGCCTAACAGTCCTCCAAAGATTGGTCCATGTGCACCACCTCTGCTGGATAGCTCCAGCTAGAGCTCCTCTGAATCTCCTGTAAAAACAGCTGCTTCTGGAGGCTCTTTAGACTGTTCAAAACCTCTGGAGAGAGTTCATGGAAGCCCACCTGCTGTTCCTGGTGCTCCTCCTCCTCTTCCTCCTCCTCCTCTAGAAGGTCCTCAGGAGGCAGAGGGGAGCATCTGGAGATGTAGCCCTGGTCTGACTGCACTGACTGCCTTTGGTCTTTGCATGGGTCATCAAAGACCAGCTGGTGCTGCCTGTCAGCCTCCCCCTGGCAGAGATACTCTGGCTCTGAAGGAATGACACTCTGCTGATACAGAGGGTACATGAGTCCATTCAGGTGGTCACTCAGGTCATCTGAGAAGTTTGCAGGGCTCTGGTCAGCTACTGAAACTTCAGAGCCATCGTGGAGGATGAGGTTATTCCTCATTGGAAAGCTTGTCTCCAGAAGAGGAACTCCTTCCATACAGTCCTCGTTGCTCAGCACATGGTGACTGAGAATATTTCTATCTTCCACGGAAGGGACTGGCTCCACTACCTGAATTCGAGGAACATCCACAGGAAGGACCACAGTCTGGGAATTTGGATCCCCACACAGATTAAGCTGAGGCTGCAGCTTGCAGCCTGTACTTTCACCTTCCTGCATGTGGAGGTTGATGCCATAACAGCAGCCAGGGTCAGGCTCACGTAGCTGCAGCTGGTGTTTCACAATTCCACTTGGCTCACTCAGTGGTGAATCCACCTGGCTCTCTCTGTTCAGGGAATGCAACTCCTCATCACTATCCAAGCAGATGGCTTCACTCTCAAACCAGTCTGGGTGCTCAGTCTGCCAGCTCTTGAACTTCTCTATGGCTTCCTTCAACTTCCTCCCACTGGGGGTATCGATGTAGTTTTCAGCTGTGATTTCCTGGATTCGATGGATCCGCCCAGGCTCAAACTTCTCCAGATCCTGAATCCGAAAGTAGATATCCTCAAACTTGTCCATCAGTTGGTACCTGGATGTGACATTGAACAGATCAGGTATATCCCTCTCACTGCTTATTCCCTCGAAGTAGCAGACTATGTACATTCCAAAACAGGCTGGCTTCTTGAAATCTGGCAGGATCAGATTCAAGGCTGGGGTGAACAGGTCTCCCACTGGCTTTTGCTGATCTTGCTTGAGGCACACAGGCTCGCTCCCGAGCATGGCCTGCCATTTGGCCTGGGTGCCCCGAGAACACAAGATGATGATCTTTGAAGACAGCTCCTCCATTTCCTTCTTCTGCCGTGTGAGCCAGGGCAAGGGCCCCAGCTCTGAGATGTGCTGGTCTTCCAGCAGATCCAAGGCCACAGCAGTGCCACAGACTGTCATCAGGAACTCAGCAAACTTCAGCACCACGTCCACGTAGAGCAGGTGATCAGCAGAGTACACAATCCAAACCTTGCGCGGCTTCAAGGGCGGCAGGGACAGCTCTGTGTACGGTGCTGATGGAAGACAGAAAAATATTAATTACAGCCACATGCCCCAAATTGTAACAGTGTGAGTCAGCACTCATCAGCACAGGAGGGTATTAACGAAACTTCTAAGTTTTAATGCTATTTTGGCAATGTATGTGGACAACATCTCATTGTGTAAATTTAATATGAAAGTACAGACACAGCGAAGCTGTGACTTATAATAATGTCCAGATGATTCATCAACTTTCACCTCACAAAAACACTGCAGCAGCTTCAAGAGATTTGCAAATATTGCTGTGTTCTCTGGTGGAAAGCTGAGTGCACCCACCCCAAACCATGGCCTGGATGATTAGCATCTTCTGCCAGTACAGCCTTGGCTGGGTTGAAAGACTCCCCACATTCCAAAGCAAACACTTCCCATCTGACAAATACAGCATTTCAAATTCCACATACAAACCTGCTTTTGGCTAAACAGGAAGATCCTAAGGTTACCTTTTGGTTTCAAGAAGCATCTATAAAGTAGGTAGAGCCTAGAAAAGCCCCTTCTGGGCAACTGTGTGAGACCTGCATGGCAGGTGCTTGCTAAAACACAGGTGACATCTTACCAGCTTGCAAACCATTGTGGTTGCATTTCCTTCGTCGGCGTCCTGGAAGAGAGAAAAGTCACTGTCAGTTCTGAAAATATGAATTAAGATTAAATGCTTAAAATTGCACCATCTTCCACAGATTACGTTAAAAAAAAATCTTTAACTGTGTAGGGAGATTAAGCCCTAAGGAGGGAGAAACCTAATAAAAAAAACAAAACATACTGAATGAATAAAGACTCTTCTACAGCCAGTTCTTGCCATATTTTTCCTTTGAGACGAGACAGAATGCACTTTAAATGAAATTCCACCATCTCCCCCAAATCCTGGCAGTCTCAAGTAGAGAACCCCAACTGTTCCCCAACCTCTCTTTAGGGAGAAGGGTCTTTTAAAATATGTCTTTTTCTTAAGAAGCTTCTCTGAAGAGGTGACTAAAATGTCCCTACCTACATCTTATAGACAAGTCTGATGTTAGGAAACTTTCCAAAAGATTACCAGTTCTTCCTCTCATGTAAAAAGAAAACAAAACAAGCAGTGAGTTACACAGCTCCCCTGAGATAACTGCCTCATGGCTGCAGCACAGAAAACTAGGAGTTAGCCATTAAGTACCCAATTTTCCAACGTGCTTGATGTCAGTCTCTATGTCCTGTATTTTTTCCCCTTCCACTTTAATTGAAACACCTTCTCTAATCTCACAATAATATAAAATTAATTTTGCAGAGACTTTGGGGAACAGGGGGAAGATTACAGTGTGGACAAACAGGAAGCTTCTCTTCTGCAACACACTTAGGCAATTCAGGGGGAAAATAAGTGGTCAGGTATCTGCAGCAATCTGCAGGAAACAAAGAGCTGAACTACAAAATTCCCTTTCCCCCTCATGAGCTGTGAAGTGCTATGAACATGAGTATCAGACAGGATAACCTGTGGAAGGCTTTACTTATCTAGTGGATGGCAGAAGGACATTGCAAGTGCTATAACGAAAACAGAAGATTTTTCACAGGCATTATGTCAGTGGCAAGGCATCAGAACAGCAAGGAACAAAACTGCAATAGGAATAGGTATAGAAGGAGGAAAAAAATGTTCTTTAGCATTGGATTTTCTCTTCCTGGCTGGTATGAGTCTCACCTGCTCGTATTTTAGTCATACACAGCACAGCTGTTATGACTGAGCCCACCAGTAACACACAGATGCCAGTGATACACCAGTAGAGCCATATCATCATATCATCTGCAAAACAAAAACACTCCTCAGACACTGCCTTACAGTGAGTTACACCAGAGGGCAAAAAGTTCTTGAGCATCAGAGGCCAAGGGAGGAGGACCCTGGCTTTGCTGAGCAGACCAGTACCCCTTACAATCCACAGGCATTTCTCCAAACCAATCCTGCTTTCATGGTGCTGCTGTACACCATAAACCTGCTCCATACAACGAACCATATGTGCAGCACACTGAAAACACAGATCAAGAACCTTCCTCTAAATAGAAATGTTTACCCAGCTTTGACAGGCATGCCGCCCATGTCCTGCCTGCTCATGTAATCTAGCTTAAAAAAAATTTAAAATATCACCATTTTGGGTCATCAATTTCAGTTTACAGGTGTTTTTCCTTTTCTTTTTTTTAATCTTGGGCAAAAGATCCTTACAGGTGTTGCAGCCAAAAGAAAAGATATCATTATGCACAAGTTATCTTGACATTCATAAAAATGAATATATGCAAGCTATTCTCTTCAAAAGCTGCTTTATATTATGCAAATTTTTTAACACTGAGCAAAGTGACAGAAAGTATTTTATATTAAGACTCTTCTTGTCAAAACTGCTTCTCAAAGAATCCTGTGCAAGTGAAGTGTCTCTCAAAAAATTGCTCTTTAAGGTTCACACTGCATACAAATACTTGCCTCATTAAATCATGGTGAAGTCATTCTTAGCACAATTAATTCTGAACTCAGTGTTAAAGAAATTTTAGACACCAGGCTCTCATCTCCATCAGAGAGATTTGCTGGCACATACTGATGATGATACCTGGCTGGTTGAGCTTGGTGGCTCAAAAGAGAGACCCTGAACAAAGAAATCCCTGGACTATTAAACCCTTATGACCTAAACTGCCCATCCCTCATGTGACAGTCCAGACCAAGTGCATTATTGAGGTCTGGGGTCTCCTTGCTCTTCGTTGGTTTGGAGTTTTGTTACCAAATGGTTGCCATGTGCTGATCTTCACATCCTCTGAGGTTTCAGTGGGAGCTTTGGTGGGTTCCCAGTATGGCTGGTTCATACACCACCATCTATGGGCTGTCCACTATTTTCAAATAAGAGAAAATTTTCAACAGGAACATTCCCTGACCATTGGGTCATTCCCAGGAAGGATCATTTCTCATTCTACACAACAGGAGAAGAGCAGCAAAAAAAGCTTCAGGGTATTGGAAGAACTTCTTACCTGATGGCTCTGTACCTGCAAAAGACAAGAGTTCTGTTAAAAATTCAGTTCTCAGCTGTAAAACAATGAGAATCTAATTTACAGAGAAGTGCTTCTCACTTGGAACTGGTTCACATGGGATGAAAGCAGAGTGCCTCAGACAGTCTGTGCCACAGTTCACAAAGAATGGCTGAATCTGCAGTTGAAATGAATCCAGAAAAACAGAAGTTATGCTTAAAAGAAATTCTGTTCCCTGATTTACTTTCTCCCTGCCTCAATGTTCCTTGTATTTTAGCACAGAGACATAGAGTTCCCACTTCCCTTCAGAAGACAAGATTAATCAGGAATTCTTACACCATGCATGACAAAGGCTGTGAGCTCCTGAGGTTGAACACTTGCCATTCTCACTCCTATAACCTCTGACTTGGCAGCCCTGTACTAAGCAAAGGCCACTGACTACAGAGAATACCTATATAAAAATTCTTTTAACCATAATATTTCCCTGATGCAGGTAATTACAGATTGGCTAATCTCAGAAAAAACACTGTGAAAAAAGCCCCTAACATTCCTAAGGTGCTCACTGCCTTGATTGTGAAGGAAGGACACAGAGACAACAGTGCCACCCCACCTGTATTCTGTAGCTGCAGCAAGCTTTTATGTTCTTGTCTATTTTGATTGTGACATTCACTTGCTGTTGTAGTCCATCCTGCAAAAATCAGATGCAAGTTATAAGGGAAGGAAGAAAACTGAATGAAAGCAGGAAAAAAGAAAAAGCTGACATGAAAACACAAAGTGGTCCAAAGAAGCAGAAGCTGCTGGCTTTTTTTTCTTTGAACAAGAAACCCACAGAGAACAAAATGGATAAAGGACACCAGGACATGGTAATACAATTAAGACAGCAGGCTAAGATTGCACAGGTAACAGGAAATAATTAGGGATATATGTTGTACAACTTCAAAGGAGTTAAACTTAACAGTTCCTTAACAATGTAGATGTCTTCAGCTTTGTAATGTGTAAACATTAACAAGCTTCCTAGTTTAATTAAAAGCAGCTGTCAACACTGACACTAGAACAGGCAAGTCGCCCTTGCTACCTGCTGTACACAACCAGTATCATCATAACCTAATTCTTCACAGTGATTAGCAGATACAAACTCCAAAATGAAGTGCATTCCCCTCCACTAAGAAAAAAATCACAGAGCTCTCCCATCTGTGTCAGTAATAGCTTAATCACACCAGTGCATGCAGTACTAAGGGTTTTAAGTGTTAAGGAATAGAAAGACTAAGCAGACAGACTGCCAACATATCTGCCCTCACCCAAGGAAGGGTGGAGAGTGGTTCCAAATATTCAGTATTTCTCCTCCCTCAGATGCCTGAAGGGAAACATTTTTTGTATTGGAACACAGTCTGGACACTCTGAGCTTTTCAGCAACACAGACTTCAAGACCTACAGAAACTGATTCTCAGCTTGAATGAGGCATCTGTTACTAAATCACTCCTTCTTTATGCAAAAAAATTAATTTACACCTTCCTGTGATCATATTCAATAAAGTAGTTCAATGATTTATTGAAACTTTGCACCTCAATTTTCTTTTATTTACTTAGTCTTAGCTCCCCAGGCACTGGCTTGAAAAATAGTCAAACATAAAATTTGACTTTGCAGATGTTTATAAGCTGCTTCAGGCATTTTAAAACCTCTTTTTTGATCTTTTATCCACCACATTCAAGACAACTTAAAAACAATTCCTTGAAAATTGCTGTTCAAATGCCCTGGTTTAGCAAGCATTTAAGATGTTTGCCTAAATCTCCAGTGAAGGTATGAATTGGGAAGATAACTACCTCAGTGAAATCCCATGTGGTCATTTTACACCTCTTCTCATTCAGGTAACTGGCCACATGGATTTGGTACCGGGCTGGCTCCATCCATGGGTTGAAGCTCACGAGCAGAGTTGTATCATCTAGACTTTTACCCTGGATCCTGGGTTCCCACAAGCTGCCTGGAAGAAGGGCAGATATTCCTGAGTTTCTTAACAGTCAATTATTCCAACAGAGTGCTCACATCTATGTGACTGAAAAATTTTTACCTGTCTTTATACATGGAATGGTTCTTTTCATCCGAGAATCTGTGCAGTCTGCAAGAAAGACCACCAGTAGCTAGTCAGAAACATTGTACTTCCATTTAGGAAAAAACCCCATTTTTTAATCAGAAGCCAGAGACTTAACCAAGCTCTCCTAAATGAACAGACTGTTCCAAAGCAGTGGCAAAATTCTGGAGAACAGTATTGGTTTCTTGCATATAAACCAGTCCCTTCACTGATGTCATGGTGTGTTTGGTTCTTCTTTTTCTTTTCAGAACAGGGAAAATGAATGAGACTAAAAACATACCACACTTAATAGTAGAGTGATAATGTAACACTGGTGCAGAAAGGGCCACAAAAGTGGAATTAAAACTTCATATTAATCCCCACACCTTGTAATCACACCTCAACAAGAGATTCCTCCAAAGGCATTCTGACACAGGAAAAATCAAAAAGCTGGAATCTTTCTTAATCCTAAAACACTCTTCCACATTTCCCTTTATTTAGCAGATTGGCTCTGCTCTTGGGGACTTCCTTCAGAGTTAAGTCTGGAGTTACATATTCAACAGTTAGCAATGTGGGATTTACAACTCTCAGCCTTAAATTATGTCTCTTCTCTAGGGCTTGGACAAAGGAAAAGGAACAACTCCCTGCGTAGACAGTTGAGATAAAACATTGCATATCTCAAATTTCCAACTTTCAAAGTTACCAATTTAAACTTCACAAAGCTTAGGAATTTACAGTGTCTCTGCAATTCATGTGTAAGCTCTAACCAGCAAAGCTCCCTGCAGCTGCTGATCTTGACACCGTGCATGAGGTTTCTGAAGAATAGTAGAGGATAAAAGCCAGGAAGTTCTTAGTGTGAACAGGCAGAAGAAAGGGTAAGAGGGCTGAAAATGAAGCACTCCCTCTCCTTTTCCAGCTCACATTGACTGACACACTCTACACTTTGCCATTTTAAAACTACAAAGTCAGGCTGATAACTATAAAGTTAAGAACCAGTTTACAAGAACTGTATTAAGAACCAAATGTTTATGAAGTAGTCAGTGCAGCCAGAGAGCAATGCAGATGCAACCTTGGGAAAACCAGTAAAAATTCTTTTAGCAGTAGGAAAATTTTCACATGTACAAGAAAGGGCCAGGCACCCAGCACTACCAAGTTTCTTGGTAAATTATGTCTAACTGTGCCTTTGAAATTCACCTTCACATGTCCAGGACTTAGTACTAGAGGCAAACTTCTGATTTGGAAATTCTGGCCTGGACTTCCAGCTGCCACAAGCAGAGGGGCAACTCTGAGAGATTTTAAATGAAGTAAAAGCAGCAGTGATGTCAGGTCCACAAACCACCACACTCCTGAACTCAAGGCCCAAGTGAACTGAAGCACCTCTTACCAGGCATTGTGAGAGACGTGGACTTGCAATTGCGGTCTCCATTAACGCCCAGTTTGGGCAGGTGATACACAGTCACTTGGTAAGTCTGGCCAGGCTCTACTTCAAAACGGTCAAAAGTGAAATTCCACTGAAAACAAAACACATCCACAAGCACTTTAAAGGACAAAGTTGCTCTTTAAGGCACTGAAATTAACAGCTGACTTGGCCCTGTTCCACTGTGTTCCCTCATCCCATGAAACCCTTTTCCTGAAGCTTGACTATAAAAAATTTGAACTCAAGTGTTTGAAATATACATGTCTCAATTCTTATAATTAGTTTTTTCTTGGGATCTTTGAGCTGATACAACAGTTTTATGCCAAAACACTGCGTGAAATTTCCACCAAACTAGATATTCTGAGCTGAAAGGAGACTGGAATAAAATATGCAGTTTCAAGATAGAAATTTCAGTCTAGTATGAATTTTGTAGCACTGTGCAAGTGCTAAGCATTTAGAATTGCATTTGGACATATGTAGTTGTGTACCTGGCCAGTCCATACACATATTCTTAAATCTATACTGTTTTCTGCATCAGCAATGCTGTGCAAATTCTGGGAAGAGGCACTGGCTCCTAGGCCAGTTTGATAAGTGGTAAGCTAACTATGGCCGAATTCTGTGTGATTAAGGAATGAACTCCTTATTGTTGTGGATGCTCAGCACTCTCCTGATGAGTTTCCTAGAAGGAGAGTAAGCTGAAGGACCACCCCCAAGGTTGGTGCTTTCCTCCACAACAAGAGAATACAAGAAAGAAGTGGAAGCAATAGGAAGAGTTTAGTTTAAAAGCTATGAAATGTCATGCTCTCAAGCAGACTGCAAGAACCCCTACAATTATTTGCTTTAAGCAGCCTCCAGAGAGATGACACACGCCAGGCACTAAAAGCAGGAATTCTTAAAACCTGAAGGATGAAGAGTGAAAGAGAAATGGGAAACGACAGCAAGTCCAATACAGACTCTAAGCAGTCTGTACATTTTAATCAATAACCTTGCCATAAAACAGTGAAAGCAGAAACAATTCCAAAGAGCAGAAAACGTAATTTGGAGCCCTTGGCACTCACCCTGCCTCCATCTGGCCGGACCTGAAGAGGCAAATTGTTCTGGAAGTCAAACTGGGCACAGATCTGCTGATTGTTGTTCACCTGCATCACGGCGAGCTCTGCCCCCTCCAGAGAGCGGATGCTGGCTGCAGGCACAGGGACAGAGGGACATGGTCACCCTTCCCTCTCCTCTGCACATGGAGAGGCTGCACCCCCACAGAGAGCCCCACTGTGCCCAGCCTTGCCACAGCCTAACCCCTCTGAGGTGCTGAGGATCCCAGCAAGAAGATAACTGGTCATGGAAAAGCGAGCATGCACGGTTGACTAACGGCACTTGCAGTCTAAACATTTCAGCCCAAGGTCCTGCGTGGCAAAGCTACATCTGTGCCAATGAAGGAGCAAAGGAGAAGGCAGCTGCATTCTCCACACACCCTGGCAGCTCCCCAGATGTTGGTATCGTGTTTAGCTCTGCCTCTCAAAGCTGCCTCGTGCAGTTTGGGTGCCAAAGCAAACACGTCTTTGTTTTGGTACACAGGGTCAGAGTGAGAGCTGACAAGCACAGCTGAGTGAAATGACTGGGTTACCTTAGTCACACCTGCTTCTACACTACCACAGCTAGAGATCATAACTCTACAACCCTCAGATACAGCCCCTGCAGAAGGAAGAAAGGAAAGTGTTTAATTCTGCCTTAAAGCAGTGCAAAACTTCGGACAAGAGTATGCAAGGGAAGCATAACTGACAGACAAACAATTAGAGATATTTGGACAGTGAGACTGTTATTGGTAGTCATTTAGGCTCCAACAATGAGACAGTTATTGCTTTATCAAGGCACACAAAGAGGAGATTACACCCACCAAACAAAATTAAGCAGCTAACCTCTCAAATTTCAAAGATCTGCTTTCATGACTTGAAGTCATAATTCTCCTCTCTATCCTTACTAGATCACACCTATTTCCTCTGCTCCATGCTCAAATTAAACACCCACCACTTACCATCTGTGGCCACTTTCCACTCTATCTGAAGCACAGGGAACAGTTTTCCATCCTCCTGACGGAAAACATCTGAAGAAACGTGGAGACTGCTTGGAGCAGAAGGAGTCCAGGTATGAACATTCAGCCAGCTTGACTCCATGCAAGTGCCTGTCCAACAAATGAAACTCACATTTAGAGTGGGGCAGAGGAAGATCTGCTTAACTGCAATTATGATCTCCTCTTTGGGTCAGGGTTACTCTGAGGAGAAACTGGGTGGCAGATGTTTCCAGCTCAGAAAGGCAGTTTTCAGTATGGAAGTACTCTGTAAATTGTCTGCAATAATCTGAACTTATACTAGTAACTTCCACTTCCTCTTTTCCTTAAAATCCATTAGTACTTGTCACAATCAATGTAGTCAGGCTGAACAGGTCAAGTAAGTTTACTCAGTATCTCCTTCAGCCTTCTGCTGAAACAGACCTATGTTAGTGCTTATTTCCACCCTTCCAATGATAAGAAATCCATCAGATACCCAGGGAAGTTGTTCCAGTAGTTAATTACCTTGGATCTACAAACTGCTTTTCCTCAAATTTGAATATACATCTGAATTCAGCTTCCAACAACTGCCTGTTATGCCTTGCCCAAATTAATGAGGCTCCTGGACAGAAAAATAAACTATGCTTGTCAATACAGTGTTAGGGAAAACTGGTCCTGTAAAGTTATCAGAAAGTGAAATCACGTATGATAGGAATTCAACAGACATGATCTACTTATGCTTTTGTAACACATTTGACTTCTCAGAGCAGGTTAAAAATAGCACAGTCAGGCCCCCCTAAAGTACACTTTGGGTCTGTTTTGCTGGGTATCTGATGGAAACAGTGGCAAGTGGGCACTAGCTGTTCAGTCATTACTCCCTTAAGAGTAATTAGACAAACCCCAAATGACCATTTTACAAAAAATATCTATAAAAAGCCTGGCAAGAATAAAGCACCTTTCAGTAAAGAGTGTACTAAACACTAAAAAACAATAGATTTCCCCTAGAGCAGAAAAATGTAACAGGAGATATAAGGCAGAATTTAAACCAAATATTTAACTTGGGCATGATTTTAATGGTGGTGTTGCAGTTCAACTCAGCCATGTTGTCAAGCCAGTGGCTGTGTGCCAGTGGGAAACATCATCCAACCTGATCCCACCCAAGCCCTCTCCTGCCAAAGAAGTTTTAAATTTTCATCATAGTCCTCTCCCTGATCTGGCAAGTCAAACAAAAATACTGCAAAAAATTACTAATGGCTACAAAAACACTTGTGCCAGAATGACACAGGGCTGGGCACTGAGGCAGGAATGAGCTTGCTTAGAACAAGGGCTGCAAGGAAAAGCCCAGGAGCTCTGCAGCACTGTCCAGCTGCCTCCTGAAATGGACAATTTCAGAATATTTTCCTCTTTTTTAAAGAACATTTTTCAGAACATTACCCATAATTATTTAAGGCCTTTCAGATGTATGCCACTGCTAAGACTTGACCCCTTACACCAAATATTTTACATTAATTGCACTCAACTGTACTCCTCTGCCCCTTTTTTAATTCTAGTCCATGTATTAATTTTTCATCAAGTACTATCATAATGGCTTGTAATGAACATTTACAGGCAAACTTGTCCTTAAATTCCTATTTTTTAAAAAAAGGATAATCCCAGCTTTAAACAGGAACTAAACAAGTTGTGTTGGGCCCCTACTCATGCCTACCCCCAAACTCCATCCCAAAAGACATAAGTTTCCATTCCTCTTCTAGCTGGAGCTTATAATGGATCAAACTGGAAACTCCCAAAGCAAGGCATGATAGCAGTATTTCCTTTACAACTCTCTGATTCTAGCAGGAAAAATGCACTGTATGAACGCAGTTAAAAAAAGAAAAGAAAAATAGAAAAAAAAAAGAGCATGATCTGATGAGAAAACTGCAACAAACAAAAAAAAAATTACTTACTATTTCTTACGAGACAGTTTAAATCCTGTGGGGGAAAGAAACAAGAATATTACTCTAAGAATAAAACTGACAGCAACTTGTTTCTGCTCAATGTTGGGAGAGGGGCAGGAAAAAGCACTTCAGTGACGCACACAAAGTGGAAGAATTAACCATGATTGGAAATACTGGACTGAGCTGTTAATCAAAACACCAAGGACACAGGGCATGAAAGCTGGGCACAACTTATGTGACATCTCTGAGTTCATCCAGTCCAACCTATGACCAAACATCACTGTGTGAAAAATTCATCAGAATTAGACACTTCCTTATTAAGAATACGTTGTCACTGAGATGGTAAATCAAGAGGAGGGTTTGGTTTGCTCTCGCTCATTTCCTATGCCATGACAAATAAAGATGGATATTACTGTCTTACCACTGCCATCATGCAATTCATTTCAGTGGAGCAGGGAAGGGTGCTTGAAATTCGGTTTTTTAAACTCTCTACAACTTGGTAAGGTCAACACCAAGTGTCCGAGGGCATATTTACATTTTTAGGGAAGAGTGCTTGAACAAGCCAGCTGTGCCTTTTTGGTAATGAAAATACTTCAGAGATTAATGCTCACATTTCAGCTCATGTATCTGTGTGTTCCTGCAAACTTGGAGCAAAAGCAGGAAAATTTGGCACCAAGCTCCTCATGCTTATATAAAAAATAAAACCTGAAAATCTCTTCCAGGCTTTTGCTACACAAGTCACAACAATACACACAGGTATAAATCCAGCCTTCAGGCACCCTTCACAAGAAACACATCCACACTCCAATTACTGTACCACAAATGCACCCAAGATAGAGGTATATTGAAAAACAGCACCTGCAACCTAAATCCTTCATTAATGGGAAAAAAAAAAAAAAAAAGAAATGGAAAGCAAAGAAGCAAATGCTGATGAAACCGAACCCAAACTGGCTAACTACAATCACTGAAAAAAGGGAAAAATAAAAATTGTGAATATCAGCATGGAAGAACGGATTAAGCTATGAAAAAAAAAAAATTAGTCCTAACACTTCAGACTGTGCATCAGACTTTTTAAGGTAAATTAAGTGGCCTGACCAAGTCCCTTGTGCACAAAGGTGCAGTGGTTTTATCTGAGACTGAGCTAATTTTCTTCACAGCAACTCTGTGGTGCTTTCCACTGAGAGCAAAGAGTGAGTGGCTGCTCTGGGATGAACCCTCAGGAGGAAACAAAAATAACTGGCTCTTACTATGGGGATTTTTCCTAATGTAATGATTTCTGTTAAAGGTTATCATTTAATATTCAGTCATTTTGTCCTAGTTTTGTTGCAGTTATCAGTAATTATTGTACAGGGCATCACAACAAAGCCCTTATAAAAAATATAAGGCATTATTAGCCTGAAGAGCAGCACCATCTGCTTTCATTTGAGTGCTGGTGTTCTGCGTCATAGCTGACAACCCATGAAGTGAGGAAATGCTGCATTTCACCTTTGTTTAATGATCAATATGAATATTGATCCAGCACAGAGTACAAATGGATCCTCTCTTCCTTGAGGTCTATTATCCCAGGTGTTCATAAGGATGTTCCCAGCTTTGATGAGGCTGTTGTGCCCTTTCTGACATTCATTAGAAACTCCAGAACTCAACGAGGAGCCATCCATCTGCTAATGAGGATTCAGAACTGACACTTGGTAATTAAAGCCTTTCTTACCTTTTCAACACTGGGTTTCTATGGGGAAAAACAACAATATTTTATCTGGGGTACCTCCATTCCCCAACCCCACTCGGGGTTTTCAAGGGATTACCTACACATGTGTTCCTCCTACCCTGCACTAACCTGTTTACCTGCTGTGCCAGCAACTTTGTTTACGTGTAGCTGCCTATACTGAAGAGTTTTAAGCTGCCATAAAACTTAAGAGTTTTAAGCTCAGTCAGCTGAGCATTTAGCAGGTCTGCCACAAGAAGAGGGGAAGAATTCTCTCACCACAAGGCACCAATTAACTTCTTGTCCACTCCTTTCCCAGTTCCCAAAGCACTACAGGGGTGACCCAAGACCCGAAAATTCTCCTAAGAACAACTCATCCACACAGAAGCCCTCACTGTTGGTGTAAGGAAGCAAAGACAAGTGAAAATAAAGCCACACTGCAGGCAGAGCTGTAAGATCAAGGAAAGGGAAATCCTAGAAAGGACTTGCCATGAAAACCCCATTTCCTTTTTGTAGAGTACCCAAGTGAACAAGTCTGGGCAGCAGCTGAGGACACACTTTTATACCAACAAGTGCAGCTCCAGATAACGACATTCAAAACACAGAAAGCAATTAGAGCAAAAGAACAGCTGGGTTTGCAGCAAAGTCAACCAGTGTGGCTACCTCCTCAGCACCTGAGGGAAAACTTGCTGGTTTTCCCTTGCAAAGGTCCAACCAACACAAAACCTTACTTGATGCATTGACTCATCCAGAATACATTAACAAAGATGGGAACAGCAGAATTATTTGACCTGGTTTCCCTACTTGAGTGTGCTGGTTTTGGCTGGAATAGAGTTAATTCCTTCCCAGTAGCTGGTATGGGGCAGTGTTTTGGATTTGGGCTGGGAACAGTGTTGATAACAAACAGACGTTTTTCTTCTTGCTGAGCAGGGCTTGCACAGGCCTTTATTTCTGCTTCTGTAACACCCCTGCCAGCCAGAAGGCTGGAGGTGCAGCAATCAGGAGTGGACACAGCTGGGATTGCTGACCCCAGCTACCTACAGGGATGCTGGAAGGCATCAAACTCAGCATATAAAGCTGGGGGAAGCAAGATGAAGAGGGGGACATGCAGAGTGATGGTGTTTGTCTTCATGAGTCATTGTTATGCACGATGAATCCCCGCTGTCCTGGAGGCAGCTGAAGACCTGCCTGCCCACGGGAATTGGTGAAAAACAACAACTTGTTTTCCTCTGCTTGTATGCATGGCTTTTGCTTCACTTATTAAACTGCCTTTATCTCAACCCACAATTTTTCCCACTTTGACCTTTCTGATTCTCTCCCCCATCCCAGTGGTGGGGGAGTGAGTGAGTGAGTGAGTGGCTATGTGGGGCTTACTTGCCAACTGGGCTTAAACCAGGCCTGAAAAGCAAAGCTACAGCCATGGGAGGCATAAACATGAGAAGCAGATGATTGTGAGGTGATGCTGAAACTACTCTCAGCCGGACAGGAACAGTCAACTCCTCATGTTTACTTGCTGTATTTTCACAAAAAGCTAAGCAACTGTTTCTTTGGCTCTTTTTAAAATGATTTTTGTTTTGCTATTGACATAAAAAAGAACAGACCATATGCTGCGTATGAATCTGAATGAAATAAACCTGCGAAACTGATTAACAGCACCTTCCCATAAAAATTCAATTAAAGTAATGGGAGGCAGAGATTTCCCAGCAGGATGCTGTGGTAACTAGAGAGAAACCACTGTGGGCCAGGCAAGTGTCCAGTTTTCCTTTAGAGAGTGGCTGCTGAATGGGAAGAGCTCCAGCTTTCCAAAAATCTGCCTTTCACCTTTGAACCATTCTATGTATCTTCTGAGACTTGGATGATTTGAAGTTTACTGCAGTTTCCCTTTTCCAACTCCTTAGTAAAAAGAAGCAGAGATTAACACATGAACACATTACAGGAATAAATGCTGAAGGGTGATTTGTGTAAGGCTTGTAAGAAACCAGCACCTTTTACAAAATTGTTTAAATTTTTTTAAGCATTTTTCTCTATGGTTTCTAACTTTTTGCCTTGCCCTCATATCAATTCTGAGTAAAATCAACTCCAAATTCAAAAGTTAAAATTTCTTCATAACAATCAGTTCTAAAATTGTCTTTATCGTATTTTCATAGTTTTGATCAGTGATTATGGGTTATGTTAGCATCCTACATGGCAGAAAGAATGGAATGACAAAAGTCAGTCAATAGCAAGGGCAAAATGAACACATTTGCAAAGGAGACCAGGAAAAAGTCATCCTCACATGCACCACCACGGCTCGTTTTCATGAGAGAGGTTACATCAATTCTCCTCCAGAGACTTCCAGAGAAGCAAGCTGGCAAGATAAATTTCAGAAACCCAATTATGCACATTTATCCAGACCCTCAAAGACAGCAGGGTTATAAACACTGCATTCCTCCAGAACACCCAGGCACGCCACGTCCCAAAACAGTTACAGCACAACAACTGAACACAGCGATTGAACACTTGCTGGTGAAAAAACAGATGGGTATTTAAGCTGTGGGATGTTCTTCCCCTGCAGATGACATATTCAAGCAACGGTTACTGGTAAGAACTGGATTTGCAGATGTGCTATTCAGCCCTAAAGCTGAGCATGTTTGATGGAGTGGTGGTGAATAATGCCCATTAAGTGCGTTTTTTGGCATTTTAATAAGATGAGCTGTTAACAAGCATTTAGTTTTCCTTGCAGGTGCCTACTGAGAGCATATATGACACTTTCCCTCCACCGCTCCATCTCCCACACAGCCTCTGCCACAAGAGGGTTTTGCTGAGGAAGTTGCTGTGGCTCAGCCTGACCTGCTCCAAAGCTCAGCAGCAGCAGCCTGAGCACGGTGGGTTAGACAAAGGAAGTGGGTCTCACCCACCCTGCTCAGCAGCAGCTCTGCTTCTGAACCACAGCACAGCCACACGTTGGGAGGGTTACTGAATCACCCTCTGAAAACAGGGCAACCCACAGAAAGGGAAGGGGGAACTGTTTTCAACTGCCACAGCTTCAGTTGGTAGGGCTTTTTCCAAAATGAATCAGCAGCTTCGCAACTTCTTCAAGAGGCTGCTCCCAGGCTTAAGCTGACTTCTTTTTCTTAAGTCTCTCTGCACTTTGAAAATTGGCTTTTTGATAGAAAGGGCCAACGTAGCAGCCTTGCACATTCACTGCCCTGTGTGCACAACAGAGCGTGGGGCAACACAGCTCCTCTGTGAAAGTTGGTGATGTCCTGGTGAGCCCCTCACCCAGTTACTGTGGCCACATTTCCTAAAAAAAGGAGGGACACACAGCAAGACAAAGTCAGAGCCCAACCATCCACGGATTTGCAGAAACTGTGTAATATATTACTGTCAATCTCTGTGACTAATAAGGTTTGGGTTCCATGGTTACATGAGATGCCCAAGCAATATTGTAATTTTCCCTTTGCCAAGCCTTTACATTTTGTATCTCTATAATGTATAAAACTGCTGAACTGGTCTGTTTTTTGGGGTCTCTTTAAATAAGAGAGAAGGCAACAGAGCAGAGGTCGAGTAAAACAGGGGTAAGGATATAGTCAAACATTAGAAGTGTCAGACTAGACAAAACATAGGAAATGTGCACAGGAAAAAAATGATAGGAGCTTTGATCCCAAATGACAAGTTTTGTTTTACATTTGTCTATAGCTGTACCTGACTATCTGCCTTTTTCAGACAGCTGGAAGTGCACCATGGCATATAAAGCTGTTCAGCTTAGATGACAGCTGCCCCTTTTCCTGTCTCACTACTTTTGTTAACAGAATTAAAGTAAAAGCAGATCTCTTCCCCCTTTTACACACTCTTTACATGTATCCAAAACAAGGCATCACCCCAAAACAAACCAAAAAAGCGACAAAACATAAAAAATGAAAAACAATCCTCAAAAACCAGTAGAGAGACTGAGTAGCTAGGAATTCAAACCCAAAGTTCGCTCAGGTTGGTTGGTTCACTTTTTACACAGACGCTGCATTGGCAGCTCCTGTCTAGCCGCTTTCACAGGGAAAAAAGGCAAAACAAAAATGCGCCTGTTCGAAAACCTCGGGTACGTGCAACGTTTAATTCCCCGCGCTCTCCTAAAACACCCTCAGCTGCAAAGAACTGGTTAAAACTTTTAGGCCATTGGGCAACGTCAGCTCTCAGCCAAGACTCACATCCTGCTCGCGGACTGCGGGCGCGTCCAGCACGGCTCAGCCCCGGCCCGCTCGGAGCTGGCAGCG
>JANRMJ010000077.1:68164905-68189309 GCA_025584955.1 Alethe diademata | reverse complement strand
GAACTGTTATTCCTAATTCCCATATCTTTGCCTGAGAGTCCCTTAATTTCAAAATGATAATAATTTGGAGGGAGGAGGTATACATTCTCCATTTCAGAGAGAAGCTTCTGCCTTTATTGGCAGATACCTGTCCTTCAAACTAGGACACCTCAGAGGGAGAGAAACTCTTGGAAATGCAAACCAAAGAATGTTTGTTGCCAGTCCTTGGCTTTGTCACAGCAGCACATAGACATGAATCCACAGGCTTGACTAAGCAGGTCTGTGTGCCTTCAACTCTGGGTTCTCAGATCCACAACCAGAAGCTCTAGAGAAGCCACAGTTCCAACTGAACCATGTACTCTGCTGCCTCAGAAAATCTCTTCTTTTTATCAGCAGCTTAAATATGGATTTAATAACTAAGCTTCTGGCATTTGGAGATGCAAAGTCCTCAAACCCCTCACTGAATAGAGGCTGTTCCAGAGAGTCCACCCAGGGTGGTAAGCTGTGGGTATACTGAGGCTTCATTCTGTGTTTGTGCCCACATCACAGCAGTTTTCAACTTAATGAAACTCCAGAGTCATCCTTTTTTCTCAATGCATCCTCAAGGGACATAAATAGCCCTGCTTGTACAGTCAACTGGGTTTTCTCTTTCCTGATAATCTGTTGAGTGAACATGTGTCACAGTGGGGAACAGATCCCAGTCCTTACAGTCCTGTCCATTGGATGGCCTTGGCATCCAGGCATGCTTTTTGCTTTCCAAGTGATTTTGCCTCCTGGCAACATGTACTCAGAATGGGTCAAATGTAAGTGGGAGTAAACAAATGTCTGTAGGACACTTCATACCAGTTCTCTAAGAGGATCCCAAATGTCAAATATTACTGGCAGATTGATAAACTGTGATTATGCCTCACCTGTGCCTTCCATTTCCAGAGCTAAGGGCTTGTGAGCCCATGGTATTCACAGGCATTTATCCAAAACGATTGGCATGGTAATTCAAGGGGTCTACAAACTCCTGCCCAGTAGGAATAGCCAATTGCAACCCCCATAATGGTTAGAGAGGGAGGTGGGGCCACCTGTCTCTACTGTACCAGCCCTGTCCACTCGGGGCCCGCTTGTCACCTGTAAGGACAGCGCGTTCCTCTGGGAGGGCTTCCCCACCAGCCCCTGCTCTTTACGTTTCTTGAACTTCCTGAAATATTCCTGGATCAGGAAAGTGGCGTAGAACTTCCCCACGGTCACCTCGTCATCTGCAAAGGGTGGGGGTGGGAAAGTGAAAAAATAAACTAAACAAGCAGCTGATTTATAAATAAATTAATAAAAAATAAATTAAATAAGCAGCTGATTTATAAATAAATTTATAAAGAATAAATTAAATAAGCAGCAGGTGTGTTTGCTCGTGTAAGCCTTGCAGAAACACTGGGTGCTGCAGTCCAGCTCTGCTTCCTATGGCATCAGGATGCAGGGCTGGAGGAAGGGAGTACTCTGCAGCCAGAGCTTGCTGTGAATAGTCAGGAGGAGAGGTGCAGGTGGCACTGAGCATTCTGCTGGCACAGGACCCCTGCAGCAGGAGCACATCTTGCCTTTGCAGTCTCTGGTGTTGGTTAACCACAAAGGATCTGGTTATAGCAGCAGCCTCCCAGTCTGGGTCAGCACATGCTGCTGTCTTGTGACAGCCTGGGGTAAGACTTATTCACAGGCTGGCTCGCCAGCAGGCGAGCTCTGACCTGGCCTGCTCTGACCCTCCTCTGCACTGGAATTCTGCCTCTTTGTGCCTAACATGGGTCTGAGTGAACAGAGAGGATCACCTCTCCCCTGAAACGCAGTCACAGCTGTGTTCCCACACAATAAAAAGTGTCAGCCAAAATGCACACCGTGTTTTTCTCCAGGTAGCTCTCCTCCTTTCTGCAAACCCACTGGAAATTTTAGAAGACATGGTCCACTGACTTCAGAGCAGGCTGAGGACCTGTCTGCTTCTGTTGGCTGACTTCCAGGTGCTGTTTTGTGCCCATGGGGCCACCTGGGAAGTCAGTCAATGCCACACTGGCTGCCTATGCACCAGTTCCTATTTATGCACATTTTTTTCTTTCCCTGATTTCTCAGCAGTAAGAACAGGATATTCATGTTAGTATAGAACAGACCTCAGCCTGATGAAATACAGATAGCTTGAAGAAGAAAGTCTGTGCCCCCTATTCCACCTGATGATCATGAGATGCAGTAGGACAGGAGAGGTGGGGGAAAAAAACAGAGAGGTTCAGAGACAGGGACAAGATCCTGCACTCACCACCTGCAGGAGGCACCACCTGGTCCAGCAGCTTCATGCTGGTGCGCTTCCAGATTTTCTTAATTATTGCTCTCAGCTCTTCGTTGGCTTGCTCCAGGTTACCTGCAGGGTGAAAATCATCAGAGACAGGAATTCAGCAGAGCCTGCAGAGGAGCAATTTAATGTCTGGCATGGAAATCTCAGGAGGTAAATATCAGAGTGTTTTCAGTAGTGGAAAGTTTTGGGCCAAGAGATGCTCAGACCATTCCTAAAGCTCCCTCACAGCAAGAGGTCTTCTTCCTAAATATGCATAGTCATCTCTGGGTAGGGAGGTGGCTTTCCTTCCAGATACCCATCTCCTCTCAAATGAGTCACCTTCAGTTTTATTTCTTGGTTTATGTACATTCAAACCCCTCTCTTGTCTCTCTAGGTGTCTGAAACCAGTATCTTGTCCTCCTAAAGGTGCTGTTCCTGCAGTTTTTCTTATTTCTCCCCAGCACTAAGGCTATGCATGGCAGCAGTTCTTGTAATAGGATTCAGTGAAGACCCTGAATAACTTGCTGAGGATGCAACACATGGACAGCATCAAAGGCAGAAATCTGACTCAGCAGGGCTAATTCCAAACTCCTGCCCCAACCACTTAAAAGATCCTGCTAAGGCAAGAATGAAAGCAGTTTGAGGCTTTAGATGGCTTCCCAGGAGTTCACTGGCAATGACTGCAAGAGTTTGAGGCTCAGACAGACAAGAAAATTGAGTCCTTTTTGAGTCTGTTTCATAAGGCACAAGATGTCTTACAGGGATTGTGGGTGGCTGTTTCCTCAGCAGTTTCTTGTGCTACGATCAAATTCTGTTTAGCACAACTTTCAAGGCCTTAATATAATTTTTTTTTCATTTTGCCACTGTTTTTTGGCTCAGCTGTGTACAGCTGGCACCGTGAGGTAGAGTTTTCCTGGTCTGTGCTTTCTCATGCCTGAAATGTAGTGCAGCCACTCCTGAGGCAGAGGTGTTTAGCTGTGAATCACAGGCCTACACTCTCTTTTAATGCATCTCATTAATACATGAAGCCAGATTTTGACTCAGGACCAATATCTTTCATTACAGCAGGTGACAGAGTGCAACAAAGAGGACAAGCTGAGCCCCAAAACTTGTCTGTTTTCCTCAAATGTACCTGCTGCCTATGCAAAGCTATTAACAGTCCCTATACTTCTCATCTCTCTTTACAACACCACTGTTACTACAATGTAATGTTAACTCATGCTAATGGGAGCACAGCAGGAGTTTTTGTGAATCAGACCCTCGAGTCCAAGCTCTTTTTTCTCCGTTGGACTGGAAGATCAGTGACAACAGCAGTCAAGAAGTGGCTCCGTTCTGCAGATGAGGTACAAAGAGGAGGCTTCTTTTCTCTCTGTCCTCCTAATTCCTGTGTGAGCAGACATTGATCTAAAACTTTAAACTTTCAGACCACTGTGAAGGATGTGATCAGTAATTTGAGATGATACTACAGGAAGCACTGGCTTCCTAGGTGGTGGGAAACACTGTGCTTTCCCTAGAAGATACTGTTCCTCCAAACCTCTTTACACAGCTTTTTGTCCCATGTGCTGCACAGGAGTAATTTGGATCATTTTAAACAAGCTGTCTGTGTTGGTTTACTCCAGCTCAGGACACCTTGGCATGAACACCTTTGTATCCTTGCAGTCAGCAAGCTTCTCACCTTCTGTCTTGATCCTCAGGGCTGTTCTGACCAATGCAAAGAGGGTGGCATTGAACATGACAGTCCCATCACTGTTCAGTGGCATATTCATGGAGACAAGGCGCTGTGGGATGAGGAGAAAGACAACAGTTACACTGCCACACATGGACTGAAGACTGCTCTTCCTATGTCCTGTGACACCCTCCAGACCTGCCATCCCTCTATGTGAATATCCATAGCCTATGGATTGGTTACACAATGAGAATGCCCTGTTATTTCAATCTCTCCTAATCTCCTCAATCTCCTAATCCCAAAACTTTTGAGATGGGTGTTGGACAGTACAAGCAGTTGTGTGTTCCTGGCACTGTATTTAGCACAGATGTGCTCTCCTAACCCGACTAAAGGCTGATGGCCCTGACCAGTGCACACCCCACCTGCTGCTGACCCTCCAAGCCCTCCCTCCAGTGGGTGGTTGCAGCCCAGAGGAGCTGGTGAGAGGCACAGGGCAGCCCAGGGGTTGTTGACACATGCTGTTGCAGGCTCTGCCTGCTGGGTGGCGAGCTGGGATGTGCCCAGTGAGGAAGAAAATGCCAAGCAGGCTGTTTGGTGTAAAACAACTGATCTGGTGGAAGGCAGCGCTGCCCAAGCATGAGGGTTGGAGTTAGATGGTCTTTAAGGTGCCAAACCACTGTGTGTTATTCTCTGTCATGATTCTCTGGTTTAGCTGCTCTGAGCCCAGCCTGTCCCAAGCTGCAGTTCTTACTTTGCAAGCCACCCTGTGAGGACAGAGCTTCCCAAAGCCCAGCGGGGGCTGGATCCGCCGGAGCAGCGTCACCACGTCCAAGTGCTTGATCCGGCCCCTGAAGAACAAAGCACAGTGAGGGCTCAACCTGGCCAGGGCCTAAGTGTCACTAAGGTCTCTCCAGCCCAGGCATAGCTTGAAGTATTTGCATTTTTGGTGCAGGATTTGCCCAGCACTCATATAACTTCTGCTGCTGCACAAATTCCAGCTGTCGGTCGTACTCGAGCCAATACTTGCAAGAATTGACCTCAGCCTTTTGAAGTTTTCAATGTTGAAGTTTCTTAGTGCATGAACGGAAAATTTGGGGTTCTCTTCCCATCACTGACCTGCTCAAAATAAATATCTACTTATTTCCTTGTTGGGCTGAGGCCTGTAGCAGGCAGAGAGGTGTAAAGGGTCTATTTCCTTGTGGTTTACCTCCCACATAAATAGCCCCAAGCCATTGCCTTTTAATACCTGTTTATGCTGTGAGCTGTCACTACAGTGAGCAAAAAACAAAGGACTGAACTTCCTCCACAGCAGCAGTTGGGCTTCTCTTAAGATTGGTAAATGGCATCTCAAAAGAAGAATTCTCTCACGGAGGGAGGGAAGTTACCAGAGCCAGAGGAGGAGCATGGTATGTGGATGGAGAAGAGAAATAAAAGGGCTTCCCATTTATAAACAGGGAGGAACAGGATGCCATCTGGACTGAGTGGCCATCTATTATACAGCTTCAGCCACTGCAGTCTAGCCTTCAAGCAAGCACAAACAGTAGCATCTGTTTTGTTAATAAATGGTGTATTTATTAGAAGTCTGTGCTTACTCCCTATCCATATTAAAAGTTCCCAGCCCGGGAAGTTACCATGAACTGGAAGAAGTGTTTAAATTGATGTATCAGTCTCATGTGACACACCCACATCCACACATGGCAGAACCTGAGCCCAGACTGATCTGGACACTAGGTCTCCTGAAAGATCTGCTTTTAGTTTACACCCAAATCTCTTTCCATGGCTTTTGCATTATGAAGGGGACTTTGCAATTACAATTGTCAGCTGTACAGTAATGCCACAGGGATCTAAATGCTCTTTAAGCCTAAGCATGTGTCAAACAGAGCATACAATACTGAATGTCAGTTAAACCCTCATGTGAGCTGTTGTGGTCTAACTTTAATTCCCTGCAAGTCTGCTGCTGTGAATAACCCTGCAGACAATGTAATGCAGCCATGTGAATGTACAGGTTGTGATGCCCATATATGACATATGAAAAAACAGATTTGAGCACAGCAGCTCTGCTGTGAGCACAAAGTCAAGCAGAAGAGTCACAGCTCAATATCCCAAACAAATACAACAATTAACCAAGCCTGTAGTCACCTTCTCTCAATCTCCTGCTGCCCCCCACAAAGTCTATATTTCCCTCATAGAAAGTAAAGCAATGGCCTGAAAGGTAACAGTGCAGACTAAATGCTGAGATATCTGTGAGTTTCTTTGCAGTACCTTGTGATGATATCTATTTTAGGAGTTTTGTACAAAAAAAAAAGAAAAAAAAAAAGAAAAATAAAAAAGGTGTTCCTGCAGGAGGAACATGGCACTTACTGCACTGAGTCTAGAGAAGAGAAAATAATGGGCCTGTTCTCCCAAGGAGCTCTGATACCCAGGCTGGGTTACTTACTTAGCTTCAGGGTCATACTCTGCCCAGATCCTTTTAAACTCATCCAGGTGGTGTGGTCCTAAAATGGACCAGTCCCGTGTCAGGTAATCGAAGTTATCCATTATAACAGCTACAAAAAGATTGATGATCTGCAAACAAAGACAGGGATTATGTGATGGATGAGGCAAGGAACAGCAAATTTTACCAGGTTCTCCATTTAAGGTCTGGATTTGGACTCACAAAACTAGGAAGTCATTGGGGTTAGCTTCTTTATTTCCCCATGCCAGCCCCCCATTTTAAATGGGAAGAGCCCAGAGATGGAATTTTCTCAGCTGGCTACATTTTTCTCTTCCCTACTAAATGGATGAGGCACAAATTTGCTGAATTCTTGGATGTGCTGTCATGGCTCATTATTTACCTGTCTTTGCCTGGCAGAATTGGGTGGGATTAATCTTTGTTAGGCAGTGGGGCTGAGATAAAAGTCCTTTCTTCTGGCTCAAGACCAAAACTTTTAACATGTTGCTGCTGTTCCCCGGGAGGGTTTTGGGCACTGCTGCCAGCTGAAGAGCAGTGCTGTTGCTCTGAGCAGTGCTGCATTGCCAGCATGGAGCAGATGCAAGGGGGATATGTGTATTCTCACAGTCACTGCTGCTGGCAGGGGGGAAAAACCCACTCAGCAGCCAGAAGGAAGGTAGGAGGGAAGGTGAGAAGTGTGGCTGAGGCGTTGCTAGCCTCAGCACAGCCCACAATGCACTAATTTGGTTTTCTCATTGAGGGGGAGGGAGGAAGAGTGCTCCCTTGCTGTGCACGAAGGATTGGGATTGGAAGCAGAGCTGGAGGGAGACAGGGAAGGGGTGTTGTCACTGAAAGGGTGCTGCTTCGGGGAGATTTCCCCTCTTTGACATCACTGTCCTGTGCATTGCTGACATCTGGGGAAGCAGAAGCTCAGCCTGCCAAAGGGAAGGCTTGGGCTGGGTGGATTCAGCAGGGAAGGTTTGGGATGGGAGGACTCAGCAGGGAGGTTTGGTTGGGTGGACTCACCAGGGAGGTTTGGGAAGGATGGACTCAGCAGGGGAGGTTTGGACTCACCAGGAAGGCACAGAGCATGTAGAAGCTGATGAAGTAGAAGACGGCGAAGCTGCTGCCGCAGGAGTGATCGGCCTCCGTGGAGTTGGCCGGCTCCGACTCCGGGTCACACTTCTTGTCCGGGAGACATGCCAGCATGATTTCCTGCCAGGCCTCACCTGTGGCACACCTGGGCAAGGCAAAGGGCAGGGGAAGACAGCAGGGACCTTGGATGTGACAGGCACTAGCACATTAGCAGCCTGTTCCTGATCCCATGAACATTCATGGGAATTTTGCCACTGAGGTCAATTAAGAGCAGGTTAGGCCGAAGACTTTGACATCCCCTGGCATCCTGCTCCTCTGTTTGGCTTTGTTGCCATCATCAGTGTACCATTTCTGACTGGCTTTGGCTGTGGGTATGGGGCTCATTTTCCAACCAGAATCATGGATGTGTGTGTGGCATGGCTGTGGATTGCATCTAAAAAAGTCCTTCAAAATTATGACAGTGTTGAATTTGTGCCAACTTCCCACCCCTTCAGCACCCCTCCCTGGCCCCAGCTGGAGTAGGATGATGTGCTGAGCTGGGCATGGCCATGCCTGAGCACGAGTTTGTCATGTCCCTTTCCCTGCTAGAAGTCACCCTGGCCAGATTGGAACCAAAGAAGTTATTTGATGCATATCAATTTTGGAAAGCAGTGAAAACTGGCTACCTTCCTCTGTGTAGGAGGATTTGTCTCCCTCCCCAGCACCGAGCATTACCAGGGTGAGCTGCTGGGGCACAAGGGACTTAATGGGGTGGTCATTCCATCTGACACAATTCCCAGGACAACACATCACTACTCACCTCGGGAACATGACAGGGGAGAGGGAGATAAGCTGTGCCCGAGAGCAGAGGAATCGTGCTCCCAGGCTGACATAATCCAGAGTTGCCATGCACCCACCTGAACAGCAGCAGCACTGCCTGGGGGAAGGTCTGGAAGTTATTGTTGCGGTTGATTTCTGTGGTATCGTTCAGCGCGATTTTACCAAACACCTGGCGGGAAGCAGAGGTCTTTTCAGATTAGCCCTGCAAAATCCCCAAAACTCTTGTCACCCTCTTGGCCTCACCCCGACTGATATTTAATGGAATCTGCTCTTCTGTTAAAATAAACTTTTCTGTGTGTCTTTTACATCTGTTGTTGCTTCCCTGGCTTCTGCTTTATCACCAGAAAAAGCACTAATTTCGCAATAAGAAGCATCTTGTGTCAAAATAAGGTGTCCTTCCTTATTCATACACTGAATACATGATGTGGGGCCTTGTTTTAACAGGCACTCAATTGGAAAGGGAGTCCAGCTGAAAGAAATCAGTAAGAGAGAAGAAAAGGCTCTTTCCTTCTTTGCTTATCTATCTTCATCAGGAGGAAATTACAGCAAAAGCCCAGCAGCAACAAAGCCTTGAGGTTCCATCTCTGTGGGGGGACTTGGATCTTCACAGAACAGTGTAAATACATTGCTTTGGATCTGGAATTGTCCAATTTCCTGCCCTTCTATGGTCATGCTTGTCACTAGCAGGTGTTTCAGAGGTCCCCTCAGAATGAAGATGATGACTAGGTCTGCCCAGAAAAGGATGTCCTAGAGCTTCTTCCCACACCCCAATTGATTCACCCAGCCATGGCATGGAGCCTGCAGTCATCAGCAAACCTTTTTAGGGACCTGACTTTGGGTGTGAAGTCCCCAGTGCAGCAGTTTCAGGCTTCTTTAAAAAAATCTTGGACAGCTGTGGTACTTTCAGGCAGTGGGACTGAGTTAACAAACCATGTGTGGCAGAGAGGTCTCTGCACAGCATTGCCAGGACTATTTATGCCCCATTGATAACAATGTGACAGAGGTCTCGGGAGGCTGAGAGCTGTAATCTCTCTGTAGCCAAAACAAGCAGCAGGAGCAGAGCAGCTCTGAGAGAACACTGAGCTTCTTTTCAAGGAAATGTCACTGGTAATTAGCACCCCAAGAGAAAGAACGAGGTGGAGAGGAGCAGGGGGACAGTGGTGGGACAGACAGGAGGGAGGGTCACACATGGCAGTTTTCCTCAGGGGCTCCTCATGGATGAATATGGCCAGCCCCACACCACAGGCAGCACTGGCAGCCCCAGCTGCACCAAGTTTGAGCTGAGGCAGCCCATATTTTTCATTTCAGGCAATTGTAGGTAAGGCAGCATCCCACGATCTTCCTTTGGACCTTGCAGCAGCTGCTGTGGGTGTTTTGCATCAGGTACCTGGGAGGAGCTGAAAGTGGAGGCTCCTCCAGTCTCCACTGGATGCCTCCTGGGCCATTGTATGAGTGGCTTCATCCATCAGCATCAACTTGGAATTTTTCCACTCGAGCACATCAGGTAGCGAGGCTTGAACGTCGCTACGCTCCAAGGCGTGGCAGTTGCTGACATAAAGTAGTAGGTCTCCTTTATATGGGAAATTCTGATGTTTTTATCAGGCCTGGTACATCCAGTCTTTCATGGTAGCTGCTTAATGGAGTGAGGGATGATTTTCCTTCCTATGTGTGAGGGAAGTCTGTGTGTCAGCATGTTCAAGGGAGCTGCACACAAAATGTCTCAGATGCCATTTGGACAAAAAGGGATAATCGCAGGTCTGTGGGCTCTGGGCAAACAGGGAAAATGAAAAATAGTTGGTTTTCTTATGAGAAGACACATGTATGGTCTTCAGGCTGCTGAGATGATTTAAACAAAGGCTTGATAGTAAGCCAAGGGTTAAATAGATAACTTAGCTGACAGAAAAAGGAGTAGAATTACAGAATAACACATCTGGCCCTGGCAGTGCCCTGATCACTGTAGACCCCATCTGTGTGGCTGCTTGGAAGCCACTTATAATGCTTTGTACAGCATTATAATACCAGCTGAATACTCTGAAGTGATTTTATGTATAGCACAGGTAATTCTGTAAGATCTTGTCCACCTTAGGTATTAAAGGCAAAAGTGGCAAGTTTACAGTATGAGCTAAGTAGGGTAAATGACAGCTGTGATTACTGGGGCTACTGAGATAACCTGTGATAATTCAAGAAAACATTAATTTTATATTTCACGGTGGGGCAGGGTAGATGGAGTCTGTGAAAACATGTGATTAAAATAACAAGAAACAAATTAAAACAAGGTGACAGAGGTCAGATGAATTTCATTACCAGTTCTGTTGTCACTGTGAAACCAAGAAGCCTGTCGTTTTTGAAGACCTCTGGAAGCAATTTTGCCGTGCCTTTCTACACTGTGGCCTCTGGCCCCCGATGGCTGACTTGTCTGATTAACACCAAAGTGGGAAGTGAAGCTGAGCTTGAAAAGCAGCACAGCAAATGAGGCTGGGACTGTCCCAGAGTGTCTGTATCATGTGCTGTCTTCAGTGGTGTCTGTGCAACATCGGTTCCTTGCACAGGTGAATGCTCAGGATGATTCCAAGCGCATTTTGCCAACTGAGTAAGATGTTGTGTTGATGCAGCTTCTGGAGAAACTCTGAGTGTTGGTACTTTGGGTCTGATGCCATATTTACCTTCATGGCTGTAGATCAAAAGCTGCTCTTTACAACTCAGTGGAAGTTATGCCAATGCAAGAGAGATGCAAGAGAACATTTTGGTTTGTTCAGTGCAGCATGGCCATAAGCCCTCTTGAAAAACTGTTTTGAACCAACAAGCAATTCTTGGTGGATATTCCTTCGGGAATGTGGAAGGCAGGCATTGTCTTTTTACTATTTGCATATTGTGTTCTGCCATGAAATGGATCAATACTTTTTTGTTTTGTTGTGCTGCTGTTGGAAGCACCCAATCAGACAGTGTTCTCCAGCCATTCTTACCTTACTGGGTGAAAGCATTGCTGTAAACCCCCACAAGCACACATTGATCTGGTTACCCTGTCAGCCTGTTCCCATGCTCTAGCAGGAGGAGACAGACACAGCCGAGCTCTTTAAGCATCACTCACCTGCATCCCAATCACAGCGTAGATGAAGAACAGCATCACTATTAAAAGAGCCACGTAGGGGAGAGCCTGGAAACGAAAGAAAGAAAAGAGAGCACTGTGTCTCTGCTTGGTTGGTGCTCTGGGATACTAGAGCCAGGCTCTGTAGTGCAGGCAGGTGGCCACTAGATGCCTCTACAGGCCCAGCCTTGGTTGCCAGCCCAGCCCAGCCCAGCCCAGCTCAGCCCTGCCCAGCCCAGCCCAGCCCAGCAGGCTGGGCTCTGTACCATGGGGGATGGATGATGGAGCTCCGCTGCCTTCCTGTCACCCCCGCCCTTGACCGAGCCAGGAAAGAGAGGGAAAACCAGTGTCTGCACCTGCTTTCCAGGAGCATGAAGCTCTCACAGCCAGCGTTGCTCTGGCACTAATGTGATATTTCCCTGGATCCAGTTTGGTGAAATAAGAGATGCTACAATGGCTGCTACCGCCCCAAGTACCTAAAGCAGCTTTCCTGGCCAGTGTTAGGTGTCCCTGATGGTCTGCCATGCACTGAGTGCCAGTGATCAGCCTCTGAAGAGGAAATTCAGAGGCTGATATCAGAGCTCAGATATGCAGAGCTGCCTCCCAAGGCAGAGGTCAGTGCAATCAGCCAAGTGCTGAGCGCTGCCGCTTTCCTCCACCACTGACAGGAATCAAGGGCTCAGGCTTTGGAGCAGGAATATTTTGAAATATGTAGCACTCAGACTAGAAGCTTTCAGAACTTGCTTCAGAGGAAATGGGTGGGCACCTTTACACTGAAAATGTGAGCACAGATTTCGAGCACCCAATTTCACAGAATATAACAAGCCTACAACATTATCAGAGGGCTGCAGCACCTCTGCTGTGGAGACAGGCTGAGAGAGTTGGTGTTGTTCAGCCTGGAGAAAAGAAGGTTCCAGAGAAACTCTACAGCACCTTCCAGTGCCTAAAAGGAGCCTACAATAAAGACATAGAGGGATTTTTTTCAAGGGCATGTGGTGATAGGAGAATGGGTGATGGTTTTAAACTGAAAGAGGACAGGTTTAGATTAAATATTAGGAAAAAAATTCTTCACTATATGGATGAGTGAGACATGAACATGTTGCCCAGAGAAGCTATGGCTGCTCCATCCCTGGGAGTGTTCAAGGTTGGATGGAGCTCTGAACAACCTGGTCTAGTGGAAGGTGTCCCTGCCCAGAACTAGGTGATCTTTAAGGTCTCTTCCAACCCAAACGGTTCTGTAATCCTAAATTCAGCACAACTAAATCCTGCAGGAAAAATGGAGGGAATATTTTCACTGGCCACCATGGAGATTTGACTAAGATCTGCATAAATAATCTCAAAGAGATCTGAATATTAAAATGAATATTAAAAATAAATCCTTTAGACAATGTCTGTAATCATCATCTTGAGTCTTGGGACAGATTCCTCTGGCTTTTTAGGGGGCCAGAAAAATTGGTGTGTTCACCCCACTGAAGAGACCACCAGCTCAGAACTGGGCTCCAAACATTTTGTGATGATTTAACTGGGACTTGATGCACACAATACCTAAGGGCTCCGGGGATGGTGCCCAGACAGGACCTGAGGTGTATAACCTTAACACTACTTCTGTTTTCTGACAGTACCTCTGATTTTCCCATCCAAATGGGGATGGAGAAGTGTCTTCTCTGCTGTCTGTCTGCCCCTTCACTTCCTTTTGATGTTCTTCTGCTCAGTCCATTCCTCTTCACTAACTCACCTTCCTGCTCATCCCTGCCCCTTGCTCCCCATGGCTCCTTCAGCTCCCCACCTCCATATTCTTCATATTCTGCATATTGTCCATATTCTCCACTTCTGTCTCTGTCCTCCTCTGTCTCTGTCCTTCCCTGGCGTTACCACTCCATCCTTGTGGTTCCCACGGCCCTGCCGTGCCCTCAGCACCCTCTCACTTCCTTCTCCTCCCACTCCAGGCCGACCCTGCTGCTGTCTCTGCATTTTCCCACCGCTCTGGCCAGTGCCCCAGCTCGTGCGTCAGCGCTTCGTGCCATGCCCAGGGCACGTGGAAGTGACCATGGGATCTGACTCCAGGAGTTCACTGCTTATTAGGCTGCCCTGCCTGAGCAGAGATGCTTCCTGGAAGCATGTGGGGACACCGTGCCAAAGTCTGCTGGGATCCCACATTCTGACAGTGGGAGTGGCTGAACTATGAGAGGCACAGGGGTTATTCTTAGCTACCAAAGGAGCCTCCCGGTAGTTGCAAGAGGAGGAGCTTGGAGCAGAGAATTCCATGTTAGAAACAGCTAAAGGCTTTCAGGGGTAAAGGCTCTTGCTTGCAATGCCGCCTTTTTTTTTTTCCCTCCTCCCCTGCTGTGGAAGATCCCTCCCTTCCCGCTTTCTCCCAGCACCCCACAACCCTGCCAGAAGTGACTCTCCAGTTGGAGAGGTCTGAGGGTCACTGGAGGGATGTACCAGGTGCTCCCTTTCCCATCCATCTCCTCCTCTCTGTGACAAGTTCAGCTCAGGGCAAGCTATTGCTAAAGAGGTTCAAGGGGCACAGGGCAAGGGGAGGAGAAGCAGGAACTGGAAATTGTGACTCTGTCCCCTGCATCAGTGCTGGCTGAGCTGTGCCAAGGGAATCTCGTTCCAACGCATGCAAACAAAATGGTTCCCAGTGGCACTGCTCAAATAACAGCCTGGAAGTTGGCAACTCTGCTAGCAATGGAAAAAGTTCTTGTGGTATGGATGTGTCAGAAACCTGCTGTGCAGGGTTAGGTGCTCTGGCAGCCAAGGAGTGTGCAAAATGAGTCCTTTGCACCAGCCTGGGCTGGCTACTGGGACCACTGAGAGCTGCACTGGAAAAAGTCTGTGCTGATCCCTTTGTGCACGTGTGCTACTTCTGCTGAGAAGAGACAGAAGCTGCAATGAGATGCAGGCTTTGGTTCCAGCTTGTGTTGTGCTGGTGAGGCTTAAGTTTTAAAGTGTGGGTCAGTTCCTTTTCCATTTAGTCAATACAAAAGCTATTGACCATTTGCAGCCTCAGTCTGAGGGGTTTGTAGCTGCTGTTTCAAGACTTGTGTGTTGCACAAGTTACTCATTTGTGCTTTTGTCCAGTGGTGTGTTCTGCATATTTGCTCATGTTGAGGCCACCATTTGTATTCCTGTGCTTTGTTTCCCTACCACTTCCTTTGGATACGTGCCAGCTAACATCCAGGTTGTGCTGGTCCAGTAAATCCTGGCCAAGTACTTTTAAAATGCAGGAATATGCTATGCTTCATCCCTGCCATTTTACTATTTGTGGCTAGGTTTTTTTCCTAGCAAATAACTGTGGTGATTTTTTTCCTCCAAAGGTGATGATTCTTATCCAGTCTGGTCTCCTTCACTTCCTCCAATCTACTCTGGAACTGTACCTACCACTGAAATGCAACCTGTCTCCAGGGGAAAAAAAACAACCAGCAGCAATTTAATAACTTGGCATTGTTACCAGCTGAAAAGAGTAGGGCTAAAAAGGTGAATTCTTCCTGGATGAAAGTATGGAGGCCACACACCTCTAATACTCAGTGGAAATCCTCAAAACAAGGCTTAAAGGAAACTTAATTGAGACCCAGGCCTTCCCCCCATAGCTGTGTATTTCACTTAAAGTTACACAGATGAAATACAGCTCAAATAAGGGGAAAAAAAAAAAAAAAGAGATGGGATGGAAGGGTTAAAGACAGGCAGTAATTGAGTTGAACTGAGCTATTAAGGCTGTTCAGGAGGGTCTCAAGCAATTACTCATGCTTTAAAGATGAAACTCACACCCTGTGAGCTCCATTTACTTAACTCATTGTCTTAGGTCGAAATACAGGATGTGACCAAAAGTCTGTATTCCATCACCATCTGTTGAAACCAAGTGGGGCAGTGATCCTTATCTTCATGGGACATATTCTCTGGTGATGGGCCATCCCTTAAAACCTAGTGGGACAGTCATCTTTATCTTTTCCACAACCCATCCTCCCTCCAGGAAATATCTCCTGCTCATGGGCCATTGAGTCCCGCTGCATGACTGATAAAATTACATCATCCCACTGGAAGATGCTCCACCCAGGGGGAAGAGCCAAGCATTTCCTACCTGGATAAAATCTGAGATTTGGAACACAAAAGTGGCCTTTTTTCCACTGGATCCCAGAGGAAAGCCGGACCTTTCCACATCATCCCTGAACCTTCAGAGGAAACTGCACCTTCCACAGGAGCACTGCTCCAACTGAACCACATCTGTCACTGCAGGAGGATACAGCCACCATTTAATGGGGCTGCTGCCAACATCCTGACTGATGGGGTGTCAGCTTGGATTCTGACTCTGTCAGCATTTGGGGTTTGCTCTTTGTAATACTGTATTTCTATGTCAATTTTCCTAGTAAAGAACTCTTATTCCTATTTCCCATATCTTTGCCTGAAAGCCCCTTAATTTCAAAATTATAATAATTTGGAGGGAGGACGTTCACATTCTCCATTTCAAACAGAGGCTCCTGCCTTTCTTAGCAAACACCTGTCCTCCAAACCAGAACACTCAATTGTGCCACTTGCCCTGGGTGCAACCTCTCCCCGAGAGGCCACCGAGGGAAACCAAAAGGAGTCAGGTCTTTTCTGAGGGATAAAAAGGGAAGGAATACCTGGAAGGACTTGATGAAGGTCCAGAGCAGCGTGCGGATGCCCTCCCCTCGGCTCAGCAGCTTCACCAGGCGCATCACGCGGAAGAGCCGGAAGAAGGTGATGGAGATGCGCGAGTTTTCCTCTGCGTTCTGGAAGCCATTGGCACAGAGGCAGGGGTTACAACAGCACGACAGCAACGAGGGCCCTGGGCCACAGAGGGTGCTACGCCGAGGGTTCACTGCACTGTTCCTTGTCCTGGAATTGCTCCTTGGGCTTCCACTGCCTGGCATCCCAAGGACACTCCAAGGCTGCTCCAGCCTGCCCTGTCTCCCATGGTGGTGAGAGGGAGCCCCACCTACAGGGGCTCTCAACATCAGCCTCTCCCTTCAGCCTGCCTGGCCTTTCAGGGATTAGGGATAGGTCGTGCTTATACCCCTCCAGTACCTCTCCTCACGTTGGAAAGAGGCAATTTCCCTTTGACCTTGCACTGGAGGAGAAGGACACTTTCCCTTTTGGCCTGTCTCGAGTGTTTCACCCCAGTGAGTGCCTCAGCCAGCAGTTCTGGTGGGTCTGGTGTCACACACCAGCCACGTGCTGCTTGCTCTGCTGGGAAACAGCAGCAGGTCCCAGATTTCCTGCTGGGGTGCAAAACCCCCAGGGGACACAATGTGTGCTGTCACTGCCAGCCTGGCTGTCCCTCTGCTCCTGCAGGCTGCACCCTGGTCACTCGTTCCCACTGCTGGGCTCTTCTCATTTCTCATGACCCCTTTGTATTTCCCACAGTCTGCGCTCTGACTTCTGTTTTTTTTAAAAAACATTTTATTTTGGCTTCGCTGCTACTGTTCAAGCGTGGAGCATTTTAAAATAGTCTTTCTTCTGGCCTGTTTTTTTTTCTCACAGCATCTGCTTTGTCCCTAAGCGTTTTCCCCTGGGGTTGTAACCAGCTCTGACGTTCCTCAGCCTTCACATGTGTGAAGGCAGCATCCATCTGAAGGCTGCTGCAGCAGCAGGCTCACCTGGCCTTGGCAGAGGACTCACTGCCTCGCTCAAGGGCACAGCAAATGCCACGTTTGCCAGTTTATTAACCCCCTAAAATAGCCTGTGGAGCTGGTGCCTTCCGGCAGCAGCACTGTGGGAATGTGACCTCCTGTCACAGGGGGAGATAACACTGTCACCCTGCCACTTGACCTGCTGTGCAGCAAAGTGCATGGAAACCCCCTCTGTGACCCCACCCAGGCTGCAAAGACTGCAGTTTGAGTCTAAACACCCCCGAAAGAGCAACATTTAGGAGGAAGAAACAGTGCAGATCACCCCTGCTGTTAACTACTCACCACTGTGTAAACCAAGAGAGAACAGACCCTTTGGATTTCCTGTCACTGGGCAGTGAAAACAGCTTGTCTGCTTCTGATAAAACCCAAGGCACAGGAGCAGCCTGGGTGGACGTTTCTGGGATCAAACAGATCTGTCTGTCTGTCTGTGGTGTGTCTGTCACCAGGTGGCTTCCTCCAGTCTGTACCAAAGCCTGGCACTCACTGCTCATGGAGTAACTGGGTGGAAAAGATTAAGGAAACAAGGGAAAGCCTGAGTGCTCCCTACACCTCACATCATCCTTGTTTGGTTACCTGGACATGAGGCTGTGGTCAGTGAATTGGAGGGAGTTGCTCTGAGGTGAAGGAGGGAATGTGGCCTTCAAGGGATCAAAAATCATGGCACTGAGTACTCCCAGCACTGCAGTCCCAGAGGGGTAACTGTAAGGTCAAATACCTCTTGGAATCCTATAGGAGCAAGCTCTAATACCTTCTAAAACAGAGCTGAGATTCAAATTTAGAGGTTGTATGAACAGCAATCCTGCTGTGGTTGTCAATTAAAAATCAGTGTTTTCTTATTCTACCTGCTGTGCTTCTGGTTGTCTTGGCTCTTTAGGTGGCAGCAAGTTGGGACATGGGTCTGGACAGAGGTTTTAGTATTCCTTTGTCCTTCCTTGCTGAGAGGAGGCAGCTATTGCAGGCAGAAATTTATCTCTCTGCCCTCCTAGTGTCCTGGAGCAAAAATCTAAGCAGCAGACAAAACAGAACAAATCCCTCCCTGACGCAAATCTGCAACTTGCTGGCATCAAACCACTTAGCCAAAAACTCAGCGATGCCTCAGATGATTACAGTCATTTTAAAACTGGGTGGATATAGATTAGCTGATGCTTGAGTAACCCTGCTAGCTTCCTCCTGTCTTTCATCCAGCTTTTTGAAGGCGTATCCTTGCCAGAGGAGGGAGGTTCTGCAGGGTGGAAATCCAGAAACTGGAATTCCTGCAGCCCTGTGGGGGTGGCGTGGGAACTGCCGTGCACACCAAGGCAGCAGGGTTTTGTGCACCATTGCACCACTTACTCTTTTTTTTTTTTTTTTTTGTGCAAAACACAAACTCAAATGTTCTAATGACTCACCTCACTGAAGAGGAGTTTCAGAATCCCAACCCTTCATTTTCTGGAGGCTTGGACACTGCAAACTCATTCAGCGTCACACCGGTAGTGACACATGGTTTGTGGCTAACAAGAAATCTGACCAGGTCCAGTTCTCTCTTGGTGGTTCATTAGAAGGCAGAACAACAGTTAACTCGACCGAAGGAAAGCTCAGGATGCACAGGAGATACACATGTGCAGCATATTCACAGCTCATGTGAACACCAGACTCACACCAATACACAACATGGCAGCTTCATGCACAAATAACTAGGCTGGGCTTGGAGAGAGAACTTGTGACCACGGAGAAGAGAAAAAAGGAGTGTGTTAGAAAGAGTGTCACAGAAGCTGGGAGGGTGGTCTGTATTTTCGGTCTTACCATAGAGGAAGAGCATTGGGTATGTTCAGCTGGCTTTAAAGAAAGGCAGACAGAAATAAGCTGTAATAAGTCTCCAATCAAGAGCCCTAGTAAACTAGGTCTTGGCTAACACAGGAGCAACAAAATGGCAGAAGAGGGCAAAAGGGAATTTGAAAGAAATGCACAAGAGGCTGGGCTTATTCCCTAGGATGCCCAGGACCAAGGCTGGCTGTGGCAGAAGTAGCTACAGCTGCCACTGAATTTGATGTAGGCTCTCTCCACTCCCCCACATGAGTCACACCCAGTGTCTCCTGAGTGCTGCACACCCTGGCACGGGAGGTATGAACTGGTAAAACGTTTGGGGCTGATTCAGCTCTCCAACTCAGATCCAGGCCATGTCTGCACAGGGACCAGCCAGCTTCTAGTGCATCCATCTGATTTGTAAACCCATCATATCCCAGTGCTAAAGCAACACTTTCTGTTTATATATCCCCTTACACACACTTCTGGGTGAGGCAAAGGATTGGGAGAGTCTCACTGGCTCTTGGCAACCCTACAACACCCAGCCCCAGCTGTGGAAAGTGGGTTGGTGCAGCTAATTAGCTTGCTCTACCTTCACCCACCTCACAGCAAAGTCCTAGGGACACAAAGGATGTGTTCTTGGAGGCCAGGCTCAGCTGAGCCGAGCCCTGGTCATGCCTGGAAGAGTCAAATTGCTGCAGACACTCTGCCTGATATTCCTTGATTAATCTCTGTGGCCATTTCCAATACTGAGAGCAATTCTAAAATATACCCAAGGCTGCAAGTATCCTTGGGTGCAAGAAGCAGAATTGCAAATTAAATAAAACTGTCTTTATTGGGAGTCCTTCAGTTCAATAGTAATGTAATCCTTCAGGCCTAACCTCTACCATATGCTAAACCTGTCTGCTACTTTAACAAAATGAGAACTGATGTATTTCTTCTTCTCTCAGTGTCAGAATTTCCCACTAGTGCCATGGAGGACTCCTGCAGCATTCTCCTGCTCTCCAAGGATGCTGCAGTAATCAAACTGGCATTTATTACCTGAAGAAAAACTGCACTTTGGATGAACAGCCTATATGGTGGTACAGGCAAATGAGAGCAGTTAAAAACCCACATACACCAACTTATTTAATTATTTGGGTTAACTCACTGGTTTGGTAATGTCAGCTTTCATTGTTTTTATCCTTCTCTTTCACAGGTTTGCTCTTGTGTTTTCAGATCACATACAGGCAAAAGTTGGCTTGAATACCAAATAAAGAAGCAGTGCCCATAGAGACATTTCTTACAGGTTGGGCATAGATTTTGATTTTGTGCTGCTAGGCAAACATCTTTCCAGCATCTGTCCCATCCCCCTTTCTCTTTCTAGTTCTGCAAATCACCTTTTCCAACAGGAGAAGGACCCTGATTCTGCTGCTTGCTGCATTCCTGGTAGAAGGCACAAAGGCCCTTCAAAATAACTGAAGGAAGCCTACAAATTTTCGGGGTTCTCCATCCTTTCTGGCTGACAGTGTTGGGGCATCTGTGACTGACAGGCTGAAGAAGCCTTTTTGAGGTGCTGTGGGATTTTGTGCCTTCATTGTAATTTCTCCTCTCATTCCCTGACCTAACTGGGCTCAGTTTGAAGATGTGGTCAAAAATGTGCCAAATTATATCCCTACCTATGGTAGATGCTGAAAAGCAGCCCAGAAAGGTTCTGCTAATGCTGGCAGGTGGGATTTATACAAACTGTGGCACTGTGGGCTGAGGTTCCTGCTATGCTTGTGCACAGTGAGGGAGTTCATGAGGGTGAAATCAACCATTCTTTGGTCTCCACAAAGGTTTCAGAAAGGAGACAAATCCCACCACCTGCACCCCAGTTACCTGAGAGCCCATCACTGGAACTTCCAAGTGTGGCCATTGTGAACTCTAAAGCTGAGAGAGATTCTGCTAGATCATCCAAGAGTCTTCAGCCTTGCCAGTGATGTGGGAATGCCAATTTTAGGACAAGGACAGGCAACTGGCACCTGAGAATCTAGTGCTCACATCAGCTCCCAGAGGTGGAGGCATGGTGACAAGTACTTGGAATTAAACCCAGTGTCTATTGCCCATCTGAAGTGGGCAGGATTTCATTTCTACAAATCTCAGAATGACGTGGAAAAAAAAAATCCTTATCTGTTTAATGTCTCTCAAAGAGCTATTGGAGAAGCTACACCACTGAGCAGAAAGCACTCTTGGCCGTGATGTTTAATTTGCAGAGTGGGGTTTAACCTGCAAAGGAACTTCAAGCCTTCCATCCTCCTCATCTCTTTTGGGGCATGAGTAGCACGAACAAACTGAATGGGAAAGGTCCACAGCAGAGAGATCAGTCAGAGATGATGTTCTGAGCAGTTTCCCTCATACAGAAAAGGGATCTGAAGTATAAATCACAAGTGCAATATTTAGAGTGATATAGAAGGAAATCTGCAGGCTGAGTGGGAAAAGAAATACCTGAGGCAGGATGCACCTGTGCAAGGAAACTTGAGAGGATGAGTGCAATGAGAACTCTTTGGGTGTTTCTTTCTTTGTTTTGATGTCACTATATTTAAAAGGGCAACAGAGATGACAGAGAGCAGAAGAGGCCAAGAGAGAAGAGAAGGTTCTAGAAGGCCAAGTAAAAATTCAGTAGGATAAAGACTGAGGGATACCTGCAACATGTCTGAAAACCTCCTCAGAATGATGTTGCCTGCATGCATCTCATTCATGTTCAGTGTGTACCAGAAAAGCAGCTTTTTAAACAGATACATTGCTTCAGCTGCTGCAAACCTGTGAGCATTCCTAGAGCCCCTGCAGGCTCAAAAGAGGAAGGCAAAGCTTGTGCCCATCATGAGGTCAGGATCCCACGTAAGGAAGCCTCTGGGAAAGAAGCCAGATTTGTTCAATGGAGAGAGACTTAAAATCTCAGAGACCACAGCACTGGATAAGATAACTGCTCCTACTAATTGTGCTCTGCCTAGGTGGCTGGGAGGGAGGTTTACTTGTGAAGGACACAACCCTCCAGGTCCTGTTCAACCTCCATCATATCTCACAAATCCAGCTTGGTGTCTGATACTGCCATCAAGTCAAGGAAAAAATTTCTAATGGGTTGTGCTTTGGAAGCTAGGAGAGGATAAAATTTGCCCTCCAGGAGAGCCAGTCTCAATCTTTCAAGAGCAATATGTAACAGAATCAATATAGAAAGGTATTTATGCTGTAATGCAATCCATTCTGAAATTCTGAGAAGGGATGGTGGGGCTTTTCACACCTGTAAAGACAGCAGCAAAAATATGAGCAAAAAGGCCTTGCATAGTCACAGTGGTATCAAAGTTCCCTGAAGTATCCATGGCTTAGAATATCTTATGGATAAAGATTTGGAAGGAAACAAGAAAGTGTGTTAATAGGCAGATTCAAATTAAAGTTTCAGCAGGAAATTCCCAAGAAGAGGTATTAATCCCAGCTCATCCTTGTGGAACACTGGAGATGGAGGATCATGCTGGGAGATCTGAGCTCCTTTTGGCTGGTTTGCTGACAACTGTAATGGCCCTCCAGAGAAGCAGGACCTGGAAATGCCTGGAAATTTAAACCATATCACCACAGAGGCTCCTTGACTGCTGGGTAAGTACCAGGAGCTGTTCAGGAGCTGCTGAAGCCTGAGATGACAGGACAGGCAGGCAGCATTCCCACTGCCAGCACTGCTGAGGGCAGCAATTCTTTTACACCACAGGACACACTGAAGATTAGTTCAACTCCCTTGGAGGGGAGCCAGCTTTTGCTAGGAAGCCCAAACTGATCTATTTCCTGATGCTTGAGGAGCAAAACTTCCTTGCTGGTAGTATTTTACTTTCTAACAACACTTTGATTCGTAGGGAGGAATGTCTTCTTGCAAGAGATAATTCAACCTTCATATTGTGGAGAGCATTTAAGCAGCTGAATGCACAAAGTTATAATTGCCTTGCTAGAGTTGTCTCAGCCAATGCAGAGCCACAGCTGCAGCCTTCTAGTAATCCATGACAGCCCTAGGTTAGAAGAGATGAGAGGAAATGTGTGTTTGAGATGCTGGCACCACATTTTGACAGAGTAGCTTCATATTTCTCAGGAGAACCAGTGGTCATGCTCAGGAGAGGTGCTTGTGTTGCTTTTTGTGACAAGCAATCTGGCATTTCTCCACTGAGGAAACTGTGGCTCGTGGGTGAAGCTTTTGGAAGCCCACTTGGAGCAGCTGGTTGTGGTGATGGACGTCTGCTAAGGTATTTCCTTCATTGTTGTTAACTGTGGGAAATGAAAAGTTACCTGTGAAGGTGCCATATCTGTTGGAAATTTGATAATTGGTCTGTCAGCCTTCTCCTGTGAGGAAGGGTGATACACGTTCACTTCTTGGTTTTTTCTCCTCACTGCAGGAAGAAATGAGAATCTGCTCTGCAGAGCTTGCCTGAAGAGTTGTGTAGTTCCTTTGCATTTGGAGGATATCAGCCTTTTCTAGATTGTGTTCTTTGTCCATAGAGGTCTCCTCCAAGAGTCCAGCTTCAGCCAGCCATGCATCTGTGGCTTTGGGCACAAGATGAAGGGTGGAAAGAGACATTCTGGGGAAACAAACTCATCAAAACCATAGGTAAGACGTGGAGGGTAATTAAAAGCACAAATCTGGCAATGACAAACCACACTGCTCTTCTGGAGGTGTTTCCTTCCCCTGTGGTTACATCAAGATGGGATCTGCAAGCTTGTGAGCTTCAAGAAGAACAAGAATTCACTGAAGTATGGGGGAAAAAAAAAGAGGTTTAGGAGTTATCTGTGCCATGGAGACATGGTAAAAGATGACACTAGACATCCTCTTGTATTTGTAGTGTCAAAAAATCTGAAGTGACCTCAGGAGGCTGAGCTGCACAAGCCTTTGTGGAGAGCTGGAAAAAGTCAGGGTTTCAAATCAACCTGTCTGCTGGCAGGTAACAGTCTGCTATTGCATTGGGGAATTAGCACAGCCCCTTCCAGAGCCATCTGTCCGCCACTGCTGTCTGAGTTTTTCATCACAAGGACCCTGGAGATAACCCACCAGCCACCAAAAGTCTGGGAGGTTATTATAAGGCCAGGCAGAAATGTATCTGGTATTTCTCTGACAGGGAATACTACTGGATTGCAGATGGCATAATTGTCAATTCCCACAATCTTACGGTGAAATCAAATTATTAGCAGGAAAAAAAAGAAACAATCAAAAAAACCAGAAAAGCTTCTCAAACTGTGCATTCTTCCTTTAAGTGTGCAGCTCTGAGAATTTCTGGGAACATTTTGTATTAAACTAGCCAAAATTATTTTTTTCCTGCAAAAATATTTTCTTTTAGAAGAATGCTGATGCTGAAAGTCGAATGTTCTGTAGAAACATGCCAATTTTGAAACAGCCATTTCAGAAATGTAAGGTTGAAATCTCACATTTTGTCCTCACACATTTTAATTTGGTTTACGTTTCCATCATAAATCATACATAACTAAGAAAAAAAAAAATCAATGCCAGATTCAACTGCTTTTACTTTACTGAAGCATATGTTTTGAACCTTGATTATTTCAATAGAAATGATGTTTTACTGAAAGTTTTTCAACTTCAAAATTTCCTT
>JANRMJ010000077.1:68153178-68164805 GCA_025584955.1 Alethe diademata | reverse complement strand
ATTTAATGCCTGTTAGAAAAGGGCACCATCTTACAGGAAAACAGGGAATTGAGGGGTGTGATGCTGCCTTTACTGGGGCAAAGGGTGATTTCCCTGGAAAAAGCTCTGAGTGCTCCAGTGCAATATAACATGCTGATACTCAGACAGCTCTGCAGAGGAGACTGAACTCTCCTGCAGCAGGGAGTTAAAATTTCATTTGTTGCAATGAGGGGAATTAGGAAAAATGCAACATCTGCAATGAGGTTTGCCATTCCCTTTCTGCCTGCACTAACTCATGGGGGCCAACAGACACCCAGTGTCAGCTCATCCAAATGCAATATTATATGCATTTATACTTCACTGATTCCACATGATCTCAGGCCTCAGGGGAAATATTACCATACCCCTATGCAACAAAAGCCTGTTTTGAATATAGTTAATAAGGGCAAGGTAACTTTTTAAGCAAGTGAGTCCTGCAGCTATCAGTTTTTTTCCCTTCATTTCCTAAGTATTCTAAGATTTTGAAATTCTGGAGCTTGCTTTTCTAATTAGCTTCTAATATGCAAATCATACTAATTTGAATAGCTTATTAATTAATTTCATATATATATATATCCATGAAATTGCCAGACAGTAGTCTTATGGTTTCAAGTGCTTAAGGTAAATATAAGGAAAGTCAATTGCTTTAATTTGGTTATGCAGATTACCCTAGATTGACAATTAGAAGACAAGTAATGAAAGGGCTGCTTTTTTTGCCCAGATAAAAGCTCTATTTTTTCCCATGACTTTCAGAAAAGCAGAACAATTGGTAAAGTATATCTATGCAAATTATTCTTAATTTTCAGGATGTTTTAATAATCCCTCTCATTAGCTCTGGGAAATCAAGTCTTATGGTAATCAAGCCTGGGGGGCTCCTGAGAAAGAAGCAGATACTAACCACGATCAGAGATGTAGTGCTCATCTTCAGGTACAGCTACAGAGAGGCAGGTGCAGCTTGCCTTTGTTTCATTATTTGTGGGACAGGCAGCCAAAAGAAGCCCTAGAATATCTGGATGAGAAGGTTCTGAAGATGAATTGAGCCATGAAAATAAATCTTGAAAGGCTACCTGTGTGCAGGACCTTTTGTTTTACAGGTAGAGGGATTTTGAGGATCTTGTTTGAGTTAGAGAAGTTTGGCTGATTTGAACACCTTTGCCAGGAACCATATGTGAATAACTTTTTTTCATTAAGCTTCCCTTTAATTTGACCAGTTCTGGATTCACAGGGCAGTGGCTCCCAAAGGAGATGATCAGTCTGGAGCAGCCTGAGGGGGACTTTGGGAACAGAACAGACCATTGAGCAAGATGGAGAGAGAGCAGGAGTGAGAATTTAAGTTCCCAAATCTCTCCAGCTTTCCTCACTTTTATTACCATCCATGCCAACAATCCTCATTGCTGTTCCTGAGCAGTCCAATGTGCTTCACTGCATTTCCTAAGGCAAAGTGAACATGGCTTTTAAACATCAAACTCAGCAGTGTATTTATCACTGTGCTGGAAAGGGCAGTCTTCTTTTCCTCCACCTCTTTAGAAAGATTTATGTTCTGAATCACATTGCTCATTATTCTCTTCCTTTTTTTTTTTTTCCCCTTTGCTTTCTGTTGTCTGGTAGGGAAGGGGGAGAGAAATCTGTGGGACAGGTTTTCCAAAAGGAGCACAGCCTGTATCTGGTTTTGACTCATTCCAAATAACAGTTGTTTTCACATCCAGGTTCTCCCATTCCAAACACCCAAAAAAAGGCCATCATCTTGACTTATCTATTGTAAAATCACAGCTGCTCTGGAAGGCTGGAAGATGTTCTCTGACACACTGCTCAGGTTCCTGCGTACCAAGACCATGACACAGATTTTGATGTCAAAATAAAATAGAAGAAAAAGACTGTTCAAAACATTCCCTCCAATCCTAATGACTTTAAAGACATGCTGTTGTGCACTATGTAAGAACTGATTTTTCCATTTCTTGCAGCATCCCACAGCCTACCTTGGAAATGAGAATGGCAACAGAGCTCTTTGAGGTTAATTTCCTGAGCCATCGATAGGCAGGCTGCTTCTTCCCTGCAGACTGGTGATTTGAGGAATTAGGCAAACTCCCAGGGGCATGTCCTTCTGCTGCCATGGCTGCCTTTGTCTTCTCTGCACTTCTGCAGACATTTGTGAATTACTTCTGAATTAGCTGATGGGATTTCGTGGCGTGGGAAAAGGACAAAAAGAAGGAAAAATGAAGAACAGAATGAAACTTGGTGTATTGGTGCTTCTGGGGTTTCTCTGGCCAGCCTCAGGCTGAAAGGAGGAGGGACACCTTCAGGCTTTGTGGGGTTCCAGAAGCACATGAATCCAGAAGGAAACTTCAGTAGCATCCTTGTTGTACTGTACAAATCCTGTATACGTGATGGGGAATCACACTGGGGGTTGGTGTGGTCTGCAGCAAAACCCCATACCTCAGCATAATTCTGGGGACTGTTGGAGCCAGATGGAGACTGGACCAGGAGTGCTTCTTCTGGGCAGGCAGGTGAAAGATTCCACGTGCAGAGCTGCCAGGACCCATCCCTTGGGAAGCCCAAAGGCTCTGGGACAGTGTGAAGATGGATGAGCACATTATACTCTGATGAAGATGCTCGAAGAAATTGCACATGCTGGTGGAAGCAGGAAAAAACCCAGTCCACCTTTGTTCCAAAGCAATAGGTCTGTGGATTGCAAGAGGCTCTGGATGATTGGAGGTGAACTACCAGCCCCTGTCAGTTCTGTGTAATTAATCTTTGCTCAAGGGAGTATATCCAGAGATGCCAGCAGCTCAAACAGAGAGATTGTTATGGACCATTTTCATCTGAGATTTGTAGCAGCTAGTATTTAATTCCCACTCTGTGTCTTTTCATTGCCTTTTAAATTAGAAAGTTATTTAATGTTGATGCAGAAGATTATTTCCTAGGAAAAAAAAACAGCCTCATACTGGATTTCTGTATGATAATATGGGATACAATAAAGCCTATGTGTCATTCTGGGATTTGAAATGCCAATCACAGGCATTATCAGAAAAACATGAGAAGTGGTCATATGGAGACTGGGAATAGATCTTACAAAGTTACTGAGCAACATTTTCTTGTTCTACGCATCTTTCCAAGAATAAATTATTATTGATTTGACAAACTCTTTGGTAAGAAAACCAAGGGTAGGGACTGTTTAGATGATATGTAATGCTCACTGTGTGTGATTTACTGTGTTCAAATATGGTCAAGCAGTTAAGTCTCAAATCCCCTGTCTCTAAACATCAATTTGTTTTGATGTTTTCCTACCAACAGGTGTTTCTTTACAGCTGAGGCATCTTTGCCTGCATGTCTGTTCATCTTACGTGATCATGTCTGGCTTTGGATGAAGGAGATTTTCTCCCAGCCACTCAGACAAGGCTCAGCACTGCTGGCTGGTGTCAGCTTCCAAGTGGAGCTGGAGAGAACAACTGGGGTGTGCCCAGCTGTGATGTCTCCTCACTCTGCAACAGCAATTAGAGCCAAGTCACATTTTTTGGCCATCAACCAGCTGACCATAAGCAGCAGTCCAGTCCCTACAGCTTGGTCATCTGGCTGCAGCAGGGAATGGGTCCCATGTGGCAGATGCCCAGGAAGATATACGAGGCAGAAGTCATCTTGTTGGCATGTTGTGCCAGACAGTCTCCATAAAGAACAGCTCAGGGAGTGAAGGTAAGAGCACAGCCATTTTAAAACCAGATGTCTATTAAGAAACAATAAAAAAATCTACTCCTCTTGTGTTTATCTGGCTGGTGCATGAGAATGTAGAGGAAGCAAGGGAAGAGCTGAATGAGGGGGCTATACTGACTATATTAGAAAGGGTGAAATTAATTTATATGTGCTTTCCTTTGATTACAAAGGTAACAAAGATTACAAAGCCCCCACACCTGGGTGTGTATTAGATGGGAAGCCTGTACATTTGGGTTTGCAGACTGCTACCATCACCATGCTGAAAGGCTGCTCAGTACCTGGCACAAAAACCCTCACCAAGGGGAGCAGCTCCTCCCCTGGACTGATGGGATCTTGGCTGAAGACAGAAGAAAATCTACTTGCTGCATAAGATAAAGGGAAACTTCCTGCTGCCTTGCTGAAAATGTCTGCAAAGATTTCAGCAAAACTGGGAGAAAATCACTGAGGAGAAGAAGATGAAGGAGAAGAGCAAGTTAAAGAGGGAAACAAGTAAAACGCTTGTGTGTGTCTTCCCTTCTTCCATCACCTCTGTTGCTTTCATTGCAACTGGCAGTGCAGCCTGGGACCAGCTGGAATTTCTCTAAACATGCACAAGAGTGCAAGATGGTGCATGCAGTGAGGTCCTGTAGCACTGATGCTAAAAGCTCTTGTGGTTTGCATGAAGAACAGGAGCTTTTGCAGCAAAACTGGGAGTGAGATGCAGGGGTTTGTGCCCTTTCTGTTACTGCAGTCTGTATAGGGAGAACAGCAGCACTGGAAAATTCCTTGGCCATTCTCAGCAAGGTAGGCCTGAGAAAAAAGAGAATTAAACGCCAGGAACATCTTTCACTGCTTCAAGGAATTTCCCAAGATCACAGAACAGCTGGATTTGAACTCACCCAAGCACCTTTTTGACCATCTAACTTAGGATGCTTACAGATCATTAATTAACATTAATATATTCAGAGATGATCTGAGGAATCAAGAGCCAGAGATTTTTCTGTGGATTCATGTAAAGATACAATCTCTATTAGAGTTCAGGGAAAGTTAAAAGAAACTTTTGCTAGGCAAAAGGAATGATTTATCCTGGCTAGCAAGCCAATGGAAAAATATAATCAGCTTGGGGTAGCTCTTTTTAATTAGAGTGTTTTAACTAGCTTTGTGGAAAACCACATTGGAATTTAAAGGAAGATGAAATATAACTGTAATATATAGCAGATTTTCATGCCAGAATATTGTAGAGGGTTTTCTCAATCAAAGTGCTGTGATGGAAAAATGATAAGTAAAATTAAATACTGGTCAGGAAATCTGGATGCAGGCTTTTTAAAGAGCTCTTTGTACTGAAATGTAGATGTCATACACTTATTTTTACTCTTGAACCAACATGGGACAAGGTCTGTGGTTCTTTGTGTTCCTACTATTATTATTTTACTGTTATTGTAACAATAACTTACAGTCAAATAAGAAAACAGGACTTCTGCTTTAAAGGCCTTAAAACCCAGCAAGGTTTTGGGTATGTGCAAGCCTGCACTAATTAAAAGCACAATTCACTCCTCAGGGCAGTCAGTGGGATGCTATGGGCCACCATTTTAAGCATTTCCACTCAGAAGGACTCCAGACAGCTTTATGCATCAGGTCTTACAGTCACAGGGCTGCTTTTTGCTGCTTTACATTCAGCTTCTAAGACTTTGTTCTCCTGGATTCTTTTTCTTCTGTTTCTCCTATCTTAATTAACCAGAATGTGTGTGGTTAATTTTTTCCAGTAAGCCAAATTTATTTTTGTGCTACTCTTAAGTCTTGCCTGCATTAAAATACATTCTGATTTTTCCGTGGGTCTGGAATAATGTCAGAAGCCAAGTACAACAATTTTGTGGAAATCACAATATTGAGGTACTTCCTTAAAACTGGATAGGAGGAAGAGTCTTTCAAAGTAGGAACTAAATGCGTTTTTCTTATGGTGCCAGTGCTGCTAGCAACAGCTCAAATACTCAGGTAAACTGAGGAAGGAGGCATTTGCATTTACTATCCCATTTTTTTTTCAGAAAAGACATACTTTTTTTCTGATTGTCCATTTTCATATAGATTTCCATACAGAAAAAGTTGTGCAGTTACCAAAATTACCTCTTTTAAAGAGCAAATCACATTATGAACTCTGGAAACGCGCTCAAAATACCAAACATTTTAAAGACAAGATAAAAAAAAAAGAAAAAAAAAGAAGAGGCCCCATCATCATGACAAACATATACATAAATAAAACCAAAAATAACCCTGTTCAAACATGGTTGTGGTTGGATAGTCATACTACAGTTCTTTTCACCAACACAAGGTGAAAAACATGCACTAAAATTGTTGATTAAGCATGGGTGGTGATCAATTTCGAATTGATCTAAGCCTGATCTGTGGAAGAGTCCAGGGCAGCTCTGCTGATGTTCTTCAAGGGCAAAATAAAGCACTTGCCACTGCTACAGCTCACAACCATGCTTCAACGTGGCTTCCTACAGCTGGGGCCACCTTGGCGTGTTACCCAAATTATTCCCGTGATCAAAACACCACCAGATATTTAAAAAAAATAATAATAAAAAAAAGTAACTAAATCCACCCTCCCCCTCCCATCAATTTTATCAGTAGCTTTTGCAAAAAGCAAACAAGTCATATATATATATATATACGCACATATACACGCACACAGGGAGAGCTCAGGACTACGGACAGCTTCTGGGATGGCAGCAGTAAGGGGGTGACAACACAAGAGGTCAAAAGAAGCCACCGTGCTTCCCCAGCCCTTTGCTACGGAATTTGGAGGCCACTGCTGCCCAGATGGCATTTGGGAGGGAGAGGAAGGAGAGGGAGGGAGACGTTTTCTGCCTTTTTTCCCGGGAGGTTTGGCTGAACGGGCGGCGGGGATCGCCAAGATTTGCGTCCGGCGGCCAAAAAATCCCAGCAGCAAAGGGCGTGGAAGCGGGGAGAGGCAGAGAGGGACAGACAGACAGACAGACAGGCAGACAGGGAGGGATGGCAGTCCCGAGGGGGGCGCAGGCTGGGTGCGTGTCGTCCTTCCCTTTGCGGTCCTTGCTCCCTTTGGAGCTGGGTGTGTGCTGGGCCGGCGGCTCCAGCCCTGGCGCAGGCCCTGGGCCCTGGGCCAGGGCTGCAGCCCCCGAGCCACTGCTTCTCTGCCTTCAGACACATCAGAGAGTGGAAATGCAACTCAGAGTGAGGTTTAGCGTGGCTGGAGACGGGGGAGAGGAGAGCAAGGGAGAAAAGGAAGAAAGGCGGGGTGTGGGTTTAAAGGGAGGAGTGCAGGAGAGGGTGAAAGGGAGATTTAGAGGCTTTCAGATATTCCAAAGAATGGGAGCAGGAGCCCGTGGCAAATAATATGAAGCCTCTTGACACCAAAAGCAAGATGATTGTAAAAAAAGGCCTCATGCGCCTGGTTTAAGCCTGAGCTGCTTTACGTCAGAAATAAACACAGAATAAATGAGAAATCACTGCACAAGTCTCCAGGTCTTGGGAGCTCAATGCTGCCCTTACTGCAACAGCACTCAGCATTCAATCGAGCTGCAACCCTCTGCTGACTTCCTAACAGAATTTGGAAACCTTTCCAGAAGTGCAAGGTGTAAAGTACTCAGCCCTCCTGAACAGCTGATGGACAAACACCAAACCATTACCCCAAAGGCTGGGGCAAAAAAGACCTGACTGATGTATTTTTGGGAAGTAACACACCCAGGTGGGGTTTGCATTTCCCTTTCCTAACCTTCTTCACATGGGGGATATTTCCTGAAGCACCCCAGTCCTGTGTCTCCCACACACAACACTGCACTCCCCTCCTGCCACCTCTCCCATTAAAAACCATTTCCATCAACCCTCAAACCAATGTTCTTTCTCTCTTAGGAAAATGTGTGCTGCTACAACAGGAGGGCATTTATGCACAGAAATATCCCACTAATTCACAAAAAGCCCTCAAATCACTGGTTCTTTATCCCTGGCAGTTCTCATCTCATATCCATGCTCACCCCCTGGCTCACCACATCTTCTGCATCACCTTGCTGTACCTGTGCTGGGTAACTCCTCCTCCCCTGTGCCTCCTGCAGCATCCACAGACACACCCAGACAGCAGCACTGAATGAGCAGGCAGGGTGGAGACCAGTCCAGATGTTTTACTCAGTCACAGCTGACAAACACAGAGGCACCTGCACATGCACACAAGCTCAGAGGCACCAGCAGAGCCCCTCAGAGACACAGACAGGCACAAACCCTCCCTGACATCCTTTCCAGACAGACAGATGGACTTTTTTTTTGCTTACACATTTTTTTTTAAATATTAAAAATGTATAGAAAATAATTTAGTTAATTTATTATTTTTAAAATAGCTTTTTATTAATTTACTTGAGAGAGGAGTTTTTTTTTTTTTGTTTATGGAGATTTTTTAATAAGAAATAGTTTTCTTGTGGTTTTGATGTTACAGTGATCAGTTGCCAGGGAGAACGGAATTTTGATTACTATGTAAAAAGAAAATTTTTAATTAACAGTTTTTTTCATATTTATTACTGAGAACCATATTAACTTATGAGGCACTTTTTAAGGATTAAAACAGTTTAAATAAAAGCTTATTTTATTTTTGAAAGCAGAGGGTTTTGTTGTTTTTTTTTTTTTCCTTGGGGAGCAGCAGGGATTTTTAAATTATTTATATTTAGGGGACCGTAGGAATTTCTTGTTTTTACATGTATGTTTCACAAAAACCCATAAACTTTCTCATCAGTGTAACAATGTGTTAATCTTAAAAATCCGACACTAATTAATCCTTATCAGGTACAAAAAAATCCCCAAAAATCTGCCCAGGCCACAGCAAGTAAAAATTACAAAAAATTTCAAAAAATTTTCAAAAAATTTCAAAAATTTTTTACAAACCACCACAGCACTGCAGCTGGATGAGCAAGCCCTCAGATGGCCAGGGGCTCAAAAAGCTCAGGGGGCACTGGTGTGAGCATCTTATAACATTTATTTGCAATTAAAATAGAAAGAAATGCTTTTTATCACTGTAATATTTTCTTCTAAGGAGCTTAAAGGATTTTGCAAACTCTAATGACAATACTTTTTTAACATAAGGAATAATAAAAGTCTCCACTGATGGGAAGACTGAGGTACATAACCAGGTCCCAGTCACACATACCAACAAAGCATCAACAACCATTCACTGCACAACTACACACGAAATACCTGTGCTTGCATTCACATTCTTCTCCCCCAGACATGGATTTATGTCTGGATTTATGTCTTCTTTATGTCCTCTATGGATTTGTACATCCAAACACACTCAGGAACATGGAGGACAATCAATGGAGCTCACACACAAAGACCCACCCATGCACACTCACACCTATCTTAACAAAGGTTTTGGTCTGGGAAACTCCTTTTCAAGAAACCAAAACAAATGTCAAAAGGCAAAATAAAAGACAAACCAGAACATGGGGAACTGCACAAGCAAAAGCAAGCACATACCTACACACACACACACAGTGGAGGCTGTCACTCACTCAGGGCTCTCCTCACCACTATGGCTCAGCGCCTGCTGGGTTTGCTTCCCCTGGTGAGCCTCACAGATTTCAGGCTTGCAGGTCAAACTGGGAGTCTCCATCTTCCCTCCTCGCTGATCACAACAAGAACTGACCCCTCACTCCAAGAGCAGCACCTTCCCAGATCCTACCTCAAGCTTCCAAGGAGTTCAGCAGAAATATTTCACCTGCACCTGACCAGTCTGAGCATCTCCTACTGGCATTTTAGGGTTTATTGTTTCTGTCCTTTTCAGACCCCAGGTCTCTGGCAGCAAGACAAGACAGTGTACAGAAACACAGGGCAGGGCTTGCTCAAAGCCACAGACAGCAAGGAAGCAACAAGCCCCTGAGGAGAGGGGAGAAGTGTGTCTGATAATCTGCCTCACGCTGCTGGGGAGGATGAGGACCGTCCGTCCAAGATGGGCTGCTACTTCCACAGCCCACTTTCTACAGGGGTAACACACCAAGTGCTGCTAGCAGGGACAGAATCTGACAGGACAAACCGACGTACAAAACATTCTCTTATTCAATAAGGGTTATTGTATAAGTGCAAAAGGGATTCCAGAACATTTCAGAACAAACTCAATCCGTAGCTGCCGCTTGTTTATCAGTGCGTCAAAAAGGTTGTGCAAGTTTTTAGTAACAAACATTAGAAACTAGTAGCAAAGGACTTGCCTAGGTAAAAAAAAAAGAGAAGATTTAAACATGCCAGGTAACAAAAAGACGTGTGCAGAGATCTGTAAAACTGTATAGAAGGAAAGGGTTCTTTAGAGGAAACAGAGGGACCATCACACAATGCTCTTTCTTCACTGCCCTTACTAAAAGAGTCAGGGCCAGCCCTGCTGCCTCCTCACCTGAGACAGGTGCTTGTTGCTTGGGCAGAGCCATGCCCTCATTTTTTTAGGTTTCTAGGACTGAAAACTGGATTCTGGGCTTTGCCTGACATGAACTGGGAGAGAGCCTTGTCTCTGGCAATTAAGCACAGCAGCATGGGCAGCCCTGGAGACTGAGGATCACCGCAATCAGCAGCAGCACGACTGTCTCGACAAGATGCTGAGAATCAATGTGATTTATACTGCTTAAATTTGATGTCTGGGAGCTGGGTGTCTAGACAAACCTAACAAACCTAGACACTCACCAGCCACTGGTGAGCATCTCCAAATACCAATTTATTTTTCTGTCACAGACACGTCCAGGGAGAGGAGCATCCCTCGCCACTAACAGAAAGAGGGGTGACTCTCTTCCTCTCAAAAAATGGAAATTAATGAGGAGATTAATCTGAATTTCTTCAAAAAGACCCACTGGATTTTCCTGCAGTCCAGGATTTCTAACTGTGTACCAAAACACAAGGATTTCCTTCCTTTCTGCTTAGAAGACTTTTGTATGGATTTAAGTATATCAGCCAGGGAAGTCTTATTGATGTCTAAATATGATTCATTTCCAGTTAACTGTGTTAATTCCCTCCAGTGCCATGTGCAGTTCTCCCTCTGTGGAGGAGAACTGCACTTTTCCACAACCTGAAGGCCATTTCCAGGTTCTCTACTTAATTTGCTTGTGACAAGCGTGGCAGAGAAAAGGTTTTAAATTCACTTTTAAAAATTAACAACTTCAGCCTCATTGTATCATCCTACAAAAAGTCAACCTACTACTAATATCTACCTAGTAAAAGGGTAAACCAAACCAAAATTGTTTACAACATTCTGTGGGAAACGTTGTAAGCAACCTTTTGTGTTCAGTAAGGAGGACATTTGAGAGATGCAAAATAAAAGTTCATTTTTAGTTAAAAGCTATTTTCCATTCTTTCAAAAGACAAGGAAAATCAACTAGTACAAAAATAATAAAAAATCACTTATTCAAAATCAAAATGTTACAGCTTGAATAAATATTCCTGTTTCAGAATTAAAAAAAAAAAATAGAATAAAAGTTGAAGAGAAGTTAAACTAGAACCAAGATTTGAAAATATTTTGTTTGGAAAGTTCCAAGTAAGGCATTTTTATTTTTCAAAATGCTGCCTAATTTTTTTCCCCTAAACACAGCAGTGAGTGAAAAGTATGCTGTCACTTTTCTGCTTGAAATGGGTTGCCTTTACAATACACAACAATTCCAAGATGGAATGTTTATGCAACAACCACATAATTTTGAAAATTCACAACTAATTCGCTGCTCTTTAACATATTTACAGCAATTTTCTTTCAATCTTTCTATTTTCCTGGCCTTTAAAAGCTGGATTTTTCAGTGTAATTTTTGTCCATGCTTATAAACCCATCATAGTCTTCCTTTTGGAAATCTGTGTGTTTCCTGCTGGTCCTCTGTCTATTTATCCTATAACTCTGTACCCATCCACCTCTAAAAAATGAGATATAGGAAAAAAATTTG
>JANRMJ010000077.1:68132163-68153006 GCA_025584955.1 Alethe diademata | reverse complement strand
TTATTTTATCTTTTTTTTTTTTAATTAAAATTACCTTTTTTTTTTTTCATTTGGAACGGAACATTAGGAGCAGATTCCTCTAAACAGAGATGATTTGGTTTTTATTTCTTTTGGAGGAAGCCTGAGTGGGGAGGCACAGGGAGGATTCCTGTTTTGGTTCCCTCAGTTCCACCTCGAAAGAACTGACCTTTATCTCTCTGTGGGGTGGAGAGTGTTGAGCTGCCATGGGAAGCAAAGCATAACACTGGGCAGACCAAAGTCCTCTTCGAGCAGCTTCCCATGGCACAAAGAGCTTTTCCACTTACACTCCACATTTCCCATCACTTTTCCTGCTATACAGTTTAATTCATGCCAGGCGGATTATGAAAGGGAAGAAAATGATGCAACAGTCAAAAAAAAAAGTCCTTTAAGTCGTTCCAAAAATTAAAACAGAATAAAACCAAACCAAACAAAATCAAATAAAAAAAAAAAAAAAGAAAGAGCTTTGAAACTAAACCAAAAGTTCTGAAAATAAAAGAAAGGAGGGGAAGGGGAGGAAAAAAAATAAAAATAAAAATAAAAAGAACCCGGGAAAGACAAATGAATGTTAGAGCAGGCACGATCATGGACAGACGCCAGCTACTTACGTTCACCTCGGTGATTGCTATATCAACAATGCTACCCACAACAATCAAGGCGTCAAATGTATTCCATGCATCACAGAAATAGTGCTGCATGTGGCAGAGAAGCCAAGGAGAGAGAGAGAGAGAGAGAGAGAGAAAGGCAAGAAGGAAGAGGAAGAAAGAATGAGAGAGAGAGAGAGAGAGAAGGGAGAGAAAGAGGGAAAGGGAGAAAAGAGGGGGAAAAAAAGTAAAAAAAAAAAAAAGGTAAAATAAAATAAAATGAAAAAAAAACGAAACAAAAGCATGAAAGAGGGAGAGAAGAGGAAAAAAATAAGAAAAGAAAGAGGTTATGTGGGCATATTAAATAGTCTCTTACCACTCTACAGTATTGGTTGCTCAAACCTCTGTAACGTTTCACATGATGGAGGGTACCAACAAAAGCCTGGTTAGTCAGAAAGTTACACTCAAGCATGTCTACCTTTTGGAGGGAAAAAAAAGCACACACACCCCAAACTCTGTGCGCTTTCACCAGTCACAGCCTTGGGGCCAGCTATGACAAGTGAAAAAGAAGGAGGCATTTCCCCCCCTCCTTTTTTTTTCCCTGGGAGAAGGAGAAGGACGACGGCAAGTTCAATAAAAGCATGACTAGAGGGAAAAAAAACCAGAAAACAAAAAGAGAGAGGAAAAAAAGAGAGAAAGAGAGAAGGAACAGCAGAGGAGGAGGAGGTGGTGGTATCCTGGGGAGGGTAGAGTAATACTCACATTAGTTTCACTGAGAATGACGTCTATAATGCTGCCAATTACGATGAGGAAGTCAAAAACATTCCAAGGATCACTAAAGTAACCCTACATAAGGAAGGGGCAGGCAGGATGGGGATTAAAAAGGAATGTTAGACAGACAAAAACAGTTCAAAATTACCATTAGAATTTCTGCCCTGACACCTCAAGGGGTTCTCCTCTCAAGTCTACCTGTGTGTCTCAAGCTGTAGCCCAGGCCTGGGCTCCCAGACTGCTGTGAGCAGCCCCTCTCCAGCTCATGGGATTCCAGAGCAGCCACCCCTCCCCTCCAACTCTGAGACAGGGGCTGAAGGGAAGTCACACAGATAATTTAGAGCATGGCTGCTGGCAGAAATGGGGCTTGCAGGACCAGCTCCACCAGGCATCTCCATTCCTGCCAATGCAGCATCCTTCCCATTTGGTGGGGAGAGTGCAGGAACAGCGTAACGTGGTTTCCTCAAAAAACGCCTCTCCACTGTCAATATCAATCCCCCAGTCCATGTTCCAGCTGTAGTGCTCTGTGCTGGCACAGGGAATAGCTGCTGTGCCATGGAGGAGGAGGGGGCACAGTCAGGCTGGGTATTTGCTGTCTAAATCTCACCTTTCTCTCTACTGAACCTCAGTCAGTATCACCACATCATCAGCCTAACAGCTCCTTTCAGAAAAGCTTCAGGTCCTGTTCAACAGTACAGAGCAGGACTGGTGTCTGTTACTCTGAAAGCACACCTGCACCACAAAATGGAGCTGTGAGAGTAGCCTGGCTAGTCCCAGGTAAGAATGGGAGCAAAGCTGGCTTTAGCACTGCTCAGAGCCAGACCTGTTGCTCACTCCTGCTGTGCCACAGCAGTGCTGCCACCTTGGCTGGCCAGGAAAAGCCTGACCACTTCAGGGGCTATCCCAAACATCTCACTGTCCTAAGCAGAGCTCAGGAGATGCTAATCAGCACTGCTTACTGTCCTCATCCTGCATCATTTTTTGGTGGATAGCCTGTAAGGGCACAGGACCCTTTTGGAGAAGGGTCTGTTCAGCCCAGAAGATAAACCTCTGTGTGTAAACTTCCTCTACAAGTCAATGTCACGAGCAAAGAAAATTCATCTTGGCTCACTGAGCACCTGTGCCAGTTTCCTACCCTTGTTCTGCAGTCTTTAAAGGAGGCAAACATGCAAAATCCTCCGTGCTCCTCTCATGTGTTTGGTTTTGTGAGCATGGGCTGATCTGACCTCCCTGTTTCCCAGCTGCAGCTTGTCTCCTGTGAGACTGAACCCGAGTTGCACTGTGGCTGCTATTCTTAGTCCAAGAGTCAGGTCATGGGTAAAGTGTGAGCCTATGTTCCCAGGCAGCATTGCAGAAAGCAAAAAGGAGGAAAAAAAAAAAAAAGAAAAAACCAAGAAAGAAAAAAAAAATTATCCCAGTACTGGCACTGTACAAAGTCAGGCTTGGGAACCTCAGATTACTGTAGGTTCAACCATCACATGGAGCAGGCACTGGCAAAATGTGTCTTTCTCTCTGCTGAAACACTGCCTCCATGAGACTCTGAGACTCCCATTTATGAACAATATTACACTTGGGCAGGGGAAAAAAATAAAAAGAAGCAGAAAAAACACTGCCCAGCTGGTTCCATGCCACTGAAGGCAGATGGTAGAGGGGACTTTAAAATCCTCTCCTAAAAACCAGAATAAAACACCTTTATTCTGCAGCCTGGAATGGGCAACTCTTAGCAGACCTACGCTGGAAGGAGCACCCATCCCATGGCTACACACTACTACACAATTAGCTACACAGGGAGGAAGCAAACAGGAGCAAAAGCAAACTCAGAGAACATTATTATTCAGCGTCCAGCCTAGAAATACACAACAAATATTAGAATGAATTCAGCGGTGATGTCCAGCATCATTAGCAACCAGATGGACCTGGAATAAAACTGCAATTAGACTTCACCAAGAGGAAGGGGAGGGAGAGAACAGCAGATTAAATTGTAGAGGCAAACGCATAGTGAATAAATGAAGGACAGACACAGATCATACAGAGTTACACAAAGTGCCCTTGCAGCCTGATGCGACCTTGGCAGACAGTGCACTTGCAGGATCAAAGAAGAGAGCAGAAGACAAGAGACCCAATCCTCCTGCCCCTGTCCATGGGCACAGCCCTGCACAACACAAGGGCACTGCCCACATGCCACAGGAATACATTGCATGGTTCTCTTCTATTTCCTCTCAAATTGCAGAGTTTAGGAATTAGTAAGGATTTCAGAAGGAATCCAGACAACTTCAAAAAAAAACCCCAAGAGTTTGATTTTGGGCAGCTGCAATGGTAAAGATCCAAAATGTGTTGTTTAGGTGATGGCTTTTAATTATTTTCAACTCTCTAGTGACTGTATTTGGTATTTTTATTGTGATTGGCATCATACTGCAGAGAATGTTTTTGGTGTAACCAAATTTACAATTTCTTTTTTTCTGAACAGCTTTTTACATAGAGCCCAACAATCACTGCTGAGGTAAAACAGCATTTGGTGTTGATACAGAACCTATGTGACAAGTGGCATCAAATCCTGTCCTCAGATGACCACCAAAGCCAGTCAGTTAAATATTGCTCCCAGCAGTAGTGCTACAACCTCACTGGAAGCAATGACACTGCACTGACAGAGCTGGTACATCTCAGGAGAGATTCAGGACTGGAAAGTAAAGGTCCCTTTTCCATTGCCATCAAAAATAGCTGCTTTGGACCTCTGAGACACCACAGTCTACCTGGAGTCACTCTGCTGACTTAACAGTGCTGCTCCAAATTTACACAGCAACTTGTTTCTCCTGGGATGCTCTACTGAGAGTCTCAGCAGCAAGATCCTTGCTTGAAAGTCATGGGCTGGTCTGCTCTGGGATCCCAGAAAGAGCATTATCCCAGTCTGGAATTGTCTAAGGTGAACTCAAAGAGCTCTTCTCTTCCTCCTGTGTCTCTCAGATGAGTGACAGGGAGGAACCATGGGTGTGAATGCAGTTTTACTCAACCCCACATCCAAAATGCCGGTGTTGAATTAAGGAAACACATGGATTTTAAAACCTTCCTTTCCTCCTCACCTGCTCCCTCTGTGTTTCAAACAGAAGGGTGGAAAACAGGAAGATATTATTCACAGTAAGAGAGCTCAAGGAAACAGAGAACACAGATGCTTCATTGGGGTGCAAGGTGATGGAATCCTTCCCTGAAGAGCCACCCACCCTCCTTAGAGACATTCACCCACAAATGGCCACGTGGGACTCAGCTTTGGATCAGACCTCATAACCTGGTCACAAGTTATGAGTGCAATGAGAGTGAGCCACACCCCTCAGGACTTGCCTCTTGTGACCTCAAAGTACCTCTTCAAGCCACATTCCTCACTGGAGGGCACCAGGGTGGCTCATGAAAGGCAAACTGAATGAAGGAAGAGCTTTCACTCCAATAAAGAGTGAATATTTTTCCCACCAGAAAGTTCTGCATACTTTTCCCAAGAGGGTGGAGGTCTGACTGGAAATGAATTGATGGCACTGTTTGTTTTTGCAGTAGAGGAATTTAGAGTGCAATACCATATTTTACCCATAAAGGGAGAAGCTTGACCCTGATTTTAGTGATAATTGCATGCCACAAAATGGCATCCTCAGGGCTTTACTGGGGAATGGTAGTCACCCTCTCTTGTGGGATGTCTTTGGAGATCCATGAAGCTTTTGGGGAGAAAAGAGGACAGAGAGAGAGACCAGGAGGATTGGATTGAATATTCAGGAAGCATGAAATAGCCCCACCAGTAGAGCACATTTTTTCCCCCATTTTTTTCCCCCCAAAGGTAGCAAATAATAGTGTATCACCACATGGTTGGTAAGTTAATGAAAGGCTGAGCATAAATATGCAGTAGCTGACTGGAATGGAATCTCATTTGTGCCAGAGGAGCAGACATTTCAGAATGAGTATGCCAATCATTTTTAGGTTCCCTAGTTGCTGAGACTAGCTGTTAAAGAAACCAAGGTTTACTTAGGTGCTAACGGAGGCATTGACATCTCTGGACACCATTTCTTCTGCTTTTTGTGAATATGAGATCCTAAATAGGACATCTAAGAAGTCTTAATAGCAACAAGAGGGAAAATTGCCCAAGGGAGTCTATCTGAAGCCCAGAGTCACCTGGAGCCCAGAATAAGAATATGTGGTAGCTGGAGTGCACATAGAAGTCCTCAGGGGAAGGGTGCTGTTGAGTCATGGTACTGGCTGGGTGTTGAGCATCTAGCCCTGTGGGACCTGCAGGGTCACTTGTGTCTTAGTTTACATGCAGTTTTTTTATCTGCTTAGTCACAGGTTTTCATTTCTGTCTCTTCCGAGGCGGTTGGCAAAATTTAACAAACCCCTCTGAGAAAAAAGTCTCTAAAGATGAAGAGCACAGCAAGGTCAAGGTTATTCACTGTGTGGGATCTAAAGTCCCCAGTGGAAGGTGATGCTGCAGTGATTTAGGAAAAAGGGGAAGGACATGCATACCTGTTTGTATTTATGAATACAGGAATGAAGCATCGAGGAGGAGAAACTAAGACACAGAGATAAAAGGAGGGCAAACTGCAGGATGACCTTGCTACCACTTCTCTGAAAGAGTCCTGCATGCTAAAACAACAAAAAGAAGCATCAAGTCTAAATCAGATAAAAGAGTACACAGGAAAGAGAGAAAGGGGCTGGCACCCTGATAGTCACTGGGATTTCCTAGCAAAAATTTCCTTCTGATTGTAAAGGGCAAAGCAGACTTTGCTGGGGATTTGCAAAATGAGATGAGCTGCTAGTCTGGCTGATGTTTAGTTAATACAAGGATTCATTTTTGAAAATGCTGCAGGCTGTTTAGAGCTATGCAAGTCAGTTATCAGGCTTCATTAAAAGAGGCTTTCCCTGAAAGTGCTTTTGCAAAAGGGACAGTATTGAATCAAAGAACATTTACAGAATTCCATGGCTCTTGGCACATGCTCCCACAGCAGATTTGGGGATTCACCTGTGCCCTGAACAATCTTACAAAGCTACAATAGCTCCTGACAGGGAGCAGAGATGTGCATGAGATGCAAATTCTGTTGTGCTAAGATAGCATTTAGCCATAACAGCAATCAGGGAAATTAGCAGAATCTAAAAGAGAAGGAATCAAGTGGAGGTTGCAGCTGCTTGGAGCTCCTGACAGGCTGCAGGAAAACAGCATCTATTTGCATACTATCTATCAGCTCTCATCCCCTGATGGATTAATTCTGAGACAGAGTCCCTGCAGTTCACCTACCAGTCACTGTAATGAGTCACTGCTGCAGGGAATTAAACAAGGCTCCCTTCTCCTCCCTCAAATCTTTCCACAGACAGGCAGAGAAAAGAGGAGCATTTCATCACTCCAGACTATTCTGGTGAGTTCTGAAGGAGCCTCATGATTTTTTGCCTACTCCCTAAGAAAACAAGACCAACTTACAGACCAAGATGGGCACTCAAAAATGTTGATGTTGACAACATGTAACATGCTGAGAAGGTCTGAGGAAATTATACTAGTAAAGCATACTGAAAGCAGATGATTCAACTAGCTGATCCTGATGTAATTTTTGGCCTTTGAATTATATAAATGCATGAAAATGGTGGCAGAATAGCTGAAAGCTCTCTTAAAAGTTTGTCCAGCTGTCCACCTGGAAAATAAGATAAACATTCTTGGCCTTCCTACAGGTGTATTGTGGCACAGCAATACCCCATGAGGAGTTAGGCCCTTAAGCTCACAGCAGTCATTTAACAATTACTGCCCTGCAGCCAGAAACCAGACTTGTTCTTAGCAAAGAGAAACAAAATCAGCACCAGTTTTACCAGAAAAGACTGAAAAGTGAATGTGATTGCTGAACAGATCTTTTATCACAAAGTGCATTCCATGAGAAATTTGCTGTCCAATTCCATTTGGAAGAAGCTGCAAAGACTTTGGAAGGTCTAGAAGCAGCATTTCTTGATGAGAGTCACTAAATAACTCCTGAAGGCAGCAAACCAAGCCAGCAAGATGAAACAGTCCTATGAAAAGAGCCAAAGGATGGGCTTTAGTGTTTAAGACAGTCTGTCTCCTAAGCTAGGACTGACATCCCAGCCAGGCAAGGATGATTCCAACAAAGGAAAACTCAGCCTATAGGAAGAGAAGTGCCTTATCCCTCAGAGTGAGGAGTCACTTCAAGATGTGGAAAGGTGAGACAGTGGCAAGCAGTGGGTGAAGAAGCATTCTGAATATGGGGCTGGGTTTGGAATAGTTTCCCTCTTTATAGGAAGCATGGGAAGAGGCTGTGGGCTGCTCTGACCTGGCTGCTGAGAGGATGGATAGTGGATACTGACTGGCAGAAAGGCACAATGTTCAAGAAACAGCACAGTGGGCATGAGCAGCAGGTTTTTACATAGTTTCTTTCAAAGCTGCTCCATTTTCATAAAAGGCTTAATTTTATATGGGTTAGAGCGGGTAATAAAATAATACTTATTTTTATGTAATCCATCAATCATAACTTGCCAAAAGAGGGTGATTCCTCTCACTCTACCCTTGGGGAAGCAGAAACAAAGGAAACAAAAGTTTCCAAGTTCTCCAAAAGCCAGGTGCATGAGAGAAGGGAGATCACCTCTCCTCTAGATGTCAGCCAGGTGACCATTTGCCAGTGGAAATGTCACTTTTTAACATGATGAATGGTTCTTAACAGGTGCTGTATCACAATTTATCTGGTAACATTCTTATCTGAAGATTCACATCCCTGAGAGCTTTTGACCCTTTAAAACAAACTCACAAGTGGTAGAAGGTTGGGATTTTTTTGTCTGAGAGGGAGAGTAATTTGCTTTTCCCTGGCACTGTTCCCTTTCCAGGCTGTTGCTGCTGCTGCTGTTGATGCTGCTGTGAGTGAGGCCCTGGTTCATCATCCCACTGGGCTTTTCACACCATGCAGATAATTTTCTGTATTAAATAATTAAGTGCAATAGCTAATACAGTGCTTCCCACACTGCTGCATTGTGCAGTCGTATAATTATTTTTGATCATTTATAACGACATTAAAACCCCCAAGTGCCAGACTGAAAATACATCTGTCATAATGTTGCAGCAATATGCAGATTCTCTGGGTATATTTGCTGTAAAGGAAAAGGTCCTCTATCATTGAAGCTCTTACACAGCTCCTTTAGCAGCCTTTACTGCCTACTGAATTTTCCATTGATCCTTCAGAAGGCTGGAGGATTGCACAGCCCTGGCTGATCGTTGTTAGGGATTTCTCACATTCTCTATAGTAATTAGAGGATCTATTTGCAGAAAATTGCTGGCCTTGTCCTCCAGGAAAGAGAACATCCTGCATTTAAACAACAGATGTAACACAGGGAGCAGCAGATCAAAGAGCCTTTTTGTCCCTCACCAACTGCTTCCACCACAACATGAAAGCACAAGTTCTTTTCAAGAAGAGGGAAGTTTGTTCTGGATACTCATTCCATTGTTGGCCTCTTTCTTAGGGGCAGCAACAGAGAAACCAAGCAAGGTGCGCTCTGCTCATGTCTTTATGCTGGATATATTTATTTTCTGCAATGAAATGTGGAAAAGCCACTTTACACAGGATGTCAACTGGTGTTGACAAGGAAGGCTTTGATGCTTCCTGACCCAGATTCAAGCAGAGTTATGAGCTAGGGTTTAGGGTGAAAGTTTCATTTCTCATCATACATTCACCTACCAAGTGTTTTTCACACTGCATGACTTGTTTAGGTTCAGTCATGCCTATGCCACCTCAGAATATAAGCATATGCACAATAGAACAACTTTAGTCTGGCACTACTTTCTTCTCCTTTGAAGTGTTTGGAAGGGCCAGATTTCCTCTCCCACACACACTCAGGAACTGGTGAGGAGCTCAGTGAAATCTAGAAGCCATCAAAGAGGATTCCCTGTGCTTCCACACAGTTATCTGCTAGCTAACTCCTCATTGCTAAATCAACCTCATCCCTGAGCATTCTGCTGCAAATTTTCTTTCTCTGTATTAGCTGGAAGACTTACTACTCAAGGCTCTACTTGAGCAGTCTAAAGGACCAGGATGTAGTTCCTCTTTCTTCAAATGTCACTGCCTTGTAATATGTTGACAGCACTCTCTCCTGAGTATTTTCAATTAAGTACCTGGAATAACAAATCCAGGCTTTGGCTCTTGGCTAGTGAGGCCTTCCATAATCTGTGAGAAAGCCTCAGTGCTGACCTGCTGAGAGAATGCTGTGGCATTCTGCAAGAGGCTCACTTTCTTTCTTAGCCTCTCTTTTCCTTCCTTTTCCTGGACACAGGAAATAAAGGACTGTATAAAGGACTGGGATGACCTGGTCATCCATGTCCAGAATAATTATTCCAAGTATTTTTTTTCTCACCAAAGTCACCCAAACATGCTGCTCTGACACACAGTACTTTTAGTATTTAGTTTTTCAGAAAGGGTTAGAAAAGAGGCTCCCTCTTTCCAGACCTATGGACAGGAAAGACAACATGGTCAAGTCTCTACTTGTGTATATTGTGCAAAATGCATGGGAATCCTGGCAGACAGGTAATCACAGTAAAGAGAAAGCAGAGGAGTGATTAATGAAGGGTTAAGATTTTTTTCTTCCACCATTTTCCAGTTCATTTCCCAAATCCTCGAGGCTGATTCAGAAATTCTTCGAGAGCCTCAGGCTGACTGCACACAAAATGCAGTATCTGGTGTCTGTATCTGGGCATGACAAAGATTATCTGGGCATGACAAAATCAGGGATTTCTGGTTGTGTGGCAGCTTCTGGGCTCACTGAAAGAGCTGAGATGAATTCCAGCTGGGCTACTGCTGGTATAGAAGATCCAGAGGAATATGTAAGACATTCAGACTTCACCCACAACAAAATCTGGGGAGAAAAAGGAAAGCCTTTCTGAGGTAACCTGGTGATGCATTTTGAAACAAGACTGAGTTTAATCCACAGAAGTAGGGAAACATAGTGTACCAAACTTCTACTGCAAATTATTCTGATAAGACAGTACACAGGGAGACTCTGTGGCTGGGATTCTAATGTGTTTGAACATGGAGACCTGGGATGCCTGCCAGGAAACTTCAATAAAATGTACAAGCACAAAAAGATGCTCATTAGCTTAAAAGGTATGGGTTTTAACTCAGTTTTTAATTTTCTAAAAATCCCTTCCCATATTTACTTTTTCTTTCAGTCCTGTTTCTGTTTTTCTTTTCCCTGCATCACTTTTTGTCCAATCTCTTCTTCCTTCATTTTATTGATACTTTACTATTTTAAGGTCTTCAATTTATTTTTTTATTTCTGCCTTTAAGGATATTTTATCTTTTCTCACTCTTCATTATCTGTATAGCTTTTCTCCCTGCATGGATTTGGGTTTTCTCTCTTTTACTCTCAGACCTAGTCCTTCCTGTTGGCTCAGTTCTTTCCTTTTCTTCAGCTAACAAACTGTCTTACCTGATCACTCCTAGCTCTCTCTTACCCAACATCAAGCAGAACTCACTCTTCCTTTTTGTTAAATGATGTATATTATTCCCCACCCACAGGTTTTGACACATAATCAGCTTTCTTGCTCTTTCTTTTCCCTTTTAAAGCATTTCTTTCACCCAAAACCAGGCTGGTGGATGGAGACTGCCCTTCCTGCTCCAGTGGGTACATCACTCAGTCATCAAATACTCCACACGTAGAGGCTGCCCCTCCAAAACAGAAAAGATCATACTGAAGCTGAGGAAACAATTAGGTGGCTACAAAAATTAAGGACCTGCCAAAACCAGCAAAAGAAATGAGCCACTTGACAACCATCACCTTTGGCCACACAGCCCATGGAGGGAGGCAGCTGCCTGCACCACAGGCTCACATTTACACAGCTTAAACCACGAATTTATGCCACCATAGTGCACCCCAGAGCATGTGATTTTTAACTAAATATGATTCCTGTTGATGGAGCTGACGTGTTTTTCAACTCTGTGCAAAAGACTACTCAGTTTTCCTGATGTTTTTGATCAGTGCAGAGTGTCTTTACTTCCCTTCCTCTGTATAAGCTGGAGAAATAAAACACTGTGATGAATGATGCCAGGGCAGAATCCTAAGCTATACATGTATTTCTACAGGTACTAGCATGAAGAAGTACAAAAAGCATTAGATTTCCAAAATTAACCAACATTTTTTCTGTTGTACAAGGAGACAGCATGGACATAAATTTCAGCTGTTTGTGAAAATGTTGAAGCCTCTATCCTGACCAAGGAATAACATTATGGTTTTGGTGAGAAAGAATGTATGAAGCAGCCAGTGTGACTTTAGGAGATACTGCTCTAAGATCTGTTTATAGGCATAAATGCATGAGAAATGTACTGGTAAAAAGGGAACAAAAACAGATGAGTCATTTTGCAGGTTTTCGAAGAGATATCTGTACATCAAATGCATGATAAACGCTGACTGAGAGGAGCTTAAAGAGGAATGAAGAAGTGCAAATGCATCAGGGGAGAAAGAAGCACTGAGGACACGTAGATCCATCAGTGCATGGAGGCTAAGAAACAACCATGGGTGACATTTGTGACTTTTATAGCACAGGGGGTCACAGCACTTGCTGGCATCACATGGGACTGTGTGCCTTGTGCTGAATGCAAAGCCTGTTTGAAACAGCCCACAGAAGTCTGAACTCTGCTGCACAGAAATGACATGTAAGAAAGGCAAGGATTCAGAGGAAAGTAGCAGTGATAAATGAGGGACTGAAGTAACTTATCTGAGGCAGGACAGATGGTGTTGTCACAGGCTGCTTTACAAGTAACATCCATAAACACCCAGGGAAGAAAGGTGCTGACAGTGTCTGGTAAATGGAATAGACTTGTGATCTGCAGTCTCTCTGATAGTCATAATTCCACAGAGGAAACCTCCAAGATTCCCTTTCCACACTCAGGCATGGCTTTGACAAAATATATGATCATGTGCTTTACTTTATGTGCAGCAGTAGTTCCATGGTTATGTCTTCCCTAGTTTGAGATGACAGGCACAGCAGGAGAAAATTCATAGCTCTTGGATTAGTGGTCCTGCCTTAGCTAATAAGGAGCCTGATGAAGTGTTTCCTGCAAGAAAAAGTAGATGTGGCTCATCAGGAAAACAGCCCATTCCAGGGAGCTGGAAAGATCTGGAATTCCTGGAGGAATATCCATCCTCACATTAGCATGTACACTGACAGATGGTGAGGCTCCATACGAATAGGAATTTTAAGTCACTGTCTTTAACTTGAAAAGATAAACCCCAGGCAGGTTTTGCAGAGCAGCTGGCCCTTCATGGACTGGTTCTTGTGAGAATTTCTTCCTTAAGAAGCTGGAACAGTGGTAGCTGTGAGCACCACAGACAGCACAGCACCTCATTCCCTTTAGTAGTTTTCTCTGGAAAAAGCCTGAAGCAGCAGCAGCTTTATCCATGCAGGAATTGGAAAATATCTCAGCAGACTGGCTGGAGAATTTATAAAATTAGAAAAACAAAGCAGCAAGAGACCTTGGCTCACCAGCTTTACTTTTAGACTGTCTGTCTCTTTGAAGTAACTAGTCTTGAATCAGTTTATGAGCATCAGCCAAGACAAACAATGAGGTCCATTTGGGAGTTTTGCTTCAGAGCAGCATATTAATACTCTGTAAGGAGATGCAGGGCATGTAGTGGATTTCTTTATCAGCAGCCCTAATCATCCCAAATCTCTCCAGCTCACTGCTAGCACACCCTCCTGACATGGATGGAGACATGGATGAGCTGCCTGACACAGTGCTTAGATTAATCCTGCAAAAAACTGGGGTAACTCTGCAGCAGCAGGAATGTCTCACAAACCCAGAGGGCTCTCAGAAGCCTTGTCCCAGCCTGGCATGCACCGACTGTGCCCCAGCAGCTGCTCCAGCTGACGTGCCCCTCCTCTCTTGGATGCCCAGGAGACCAAGCAAACCAAAACACTGCTCACAGAGGATGGCCAGCTGAAAGGACAAGTTTCAAAGGGACTTGCTGACCAGAGCAACCAGTCTCAGCAGTAACAGAATGTTTAGTTAGGAAAGCCCTTGTCTTCCCTTCACATATTTTCTGTAAGTGTTAGGGGACGAGCCTTGACTTGGACTTGGCTCCTTATTCCTGCAGCTGGCCTTTCAGTAAGTAAAGTCTTGCTCCCACCACAGGAACTAGGGGCAGGGCTGGATTATCCATGCAGGCTCTTTGTTGTCAGGCACATGTGTGAACCTCCTTCTTATCTGTGCAACTGATTGTGCTTGCTTTTTTCACCTCTAGTATCAAGAGTAGCAAGTCAGGAGGATGCTTCACAGAATGGGAATGAAGAAATAAAAAAAGGGATACGGTAAAAGAATCCATTCAGTCAGGCTGCCACCTTCTCTGTTGCTGTGCAGGTGATACACAGGTAGCACAGGTGTGCATTGTGTTCAGTGGAGCTTGGCAATGGCAGGTTAACAGTTGGACTTGATGACTTGAATGATCTTGATGATTTTCCAACCCATTTCCAGTTGAATCTGAGCCTGTAATAGTGGACTCCACACTGTGGGCAGCAGCAGGAACTCTGCATATCAGGCTTCCCCAAAGCTGTTCCACATGGGCACATCCCTGTGGTGGCTCCTGTAGTGCAACAGCAGCTCCCAATAGCTCAGGGATCTGTCCTAGTTCCCTTTCCAACTCTCCCTGGTGAAGGTATGAATGAACAGCAGCTCGTTCCACCTTGTGCAGATGGAGAAAACCTCATCCCTCTGTTGGTGCTGCTGCAGAGCCTTCATTGCAAGGTGCCTTTAGCAAGTGGCTGTGCAGGAGAGAGCTCTGTGGTGGCTGCTTCAGAGGCACAACTCAGTTCTTGTTTGTCTTCAGCGTTAAACTGCAGCATCCACAACTGGGTTAAGAACCCAAAAAAAGGAGAAAACTGACTGAATGTTGCCAGCTTCAATTCTGGGCTCTGTTCTGTTCTGCCACATTCTCCTGGGGCTTGTCATTAGAACACAACACCTTCAGCTAACCAAGTCTCCTCCTTTCTTGTTGTCAGTCATAAAGTTTACAGCTCTTTTATTTTAGGGTATTCTTCAGGCAGAAAAGAGTGGTGTTTGGGCACAAATTCAAAATGAGACAAAGCAGCTTAAACAAAGGCTGGTTTGTGTTTAATTGCTCAGGAAATGACAGACAAATCTGTCTGCAGCAGAGACGAGCATTTCATCTTGCCACTTCCCATTTGGGAAACACTAATAACATTCAGCATCTCATTTCTTTGTTGGGGGGACTTGGCTGGTTAGAGGGGACAGGTAATGATGTTCTCCCAGGTGACAAGGAAATGCTTTTGGACTTTCCCAGCTGGGGACAACTTCCATCTGCAGATGCAGTTTGGCCACGAGGTCTAGCCAAGCAGAAGATTGAGGTAACTACTTTCTCCATGCTGGAAACTCCCACTTCACTAAATATTCTTGGCAAGTTCATCTCCAGTGCTGGTGTGCAACCTGGAGAGAAGCAGGTGGTGCTGCCCAGTGCTGGTCCACATCAGTCCCAGGGGTCACCTGGGAGAAAGCTTTGCCTTCTTTGGAGAGCAGGGAATGAAGGCTGCAGCCAATTCCTCGTACATAACAATGACAAGTTACACAAGGAATTTGGTGTTTCCAAACCCGAGTCACTGAACTGGTGCTTAACATAATTCAGTGTGAATGTGCTGCAGGAGCAAAGTCTTTTTGCTGTGTTAGCTGTTTTCACAAGGTCAGGCCTGTTTTTTTTTTTTCCTGTAATCCTTTGCTTCCATTTTTAAAATGTTGGGGTTTTTTTCATTAAGGTGTTTAATTAAAATAGAGGTATGAGGTAGTACCACCTTCGGCATGCAGGCCAGACCAGGATTTGAAACATTTATTGTTAGTGCTGGCTATTCTTTCACCTGAGGTTGTTGTCTGAGTCCTGGCTCAAAATACTCTGCTAAAACTCTACTATTCTCATAATAAGAAAATGTATTTTTTACTCTACTTTTACTATAGTGTAGCAGCTGGGGATTAGTTTGGAAATTCCAGAATAATGGAAAATTGGTTTGAGAGGAGCCCTGTGGTCTATTCCATTTGCCTCACTTAAGACAGATCATAGATTCCTAAACGGTCTTGAATTAAAGATTCCCCCAACTTAATTTTAAATCCTCAAACTATAGGGATTTCACAATTACTTTAGGAAATCTGTTTCAATGTTTTGCCATCCAGAGATACATGCTTACCCTCAGCTGAGTTTTAAAATACTTTTTGTGAAGTAAAACTTGAAAAGGAGATTGAACAGAGGAAAGTAAACCACAGGAAGTAGAAAGGAGTTCCAATATCATCAATGACATTTCCTCACTGTTAGAAGCAACCATGTCAGGTAAAGCCTTCCTTGTATATGTACAAAAATCAGTATTTGAGCTTGTTGAATTTCTCCCCTAAATGTTCTAAACCAAATTCAGCTGGGATTCTCATCTTCCTGAAAGTTAAGAATCTCCTGTAAAGCAGAACTGCAAAATCAGAAGAATATTATAAAGCCTGTGAGATGCACTTCTGGGTACATGGTGTGCAGATAAAACTTTCATGAAGTGACAGAAAATTTGCTTGCTAACAGACAAGGTGAAGTCTCAAAAATGCAATGGAAATCTCTCCTGAAAATTAAAATCCCTGCTGAAACAGATATGTTTGAGATCTCACAAAAAACCCTCCAAAACCCAGTCTTAAGCAGGACTGCCAAGATGCTCTTAACTTCCAGGAGAACTACATCCAAGATGGGATAGTGATATTGGGCTTGGGTGAAAAATAAAATTGTGACTGTTACAAGAAGGAGTCCTAGAAAGTGTGGGTGAAAGAGAGAAGCTGGGTGGGAGTAAAGTCAACAGGGAGTTGAAAAGAAATAAATAAGGCCAAATTCAGTAGAAACGGAGAGCAAAGTTTCTGAACTGAGGATGAAGAAGATGTTAGATTACACCTGGGAGGAGCTAAATTCAGTGATCCCCTAACTTTAACACGAAGGACAAGCACGACTGCCAGACATAAAAGTTCTGATTTTTATCAATGTCATAACTGATGCTTCAGAGAGCATCTTGACCATCTCCACAATGTTTCAAAGCATCCTTCAAGACACAAGCCCATGTGCCAAGGTACCACTGAAGATATGAAATGACATGAGGGACCCATATTTAAGTATCTGGGTTCAACTTTTTATGAGACATAACTGAATTTAAACCCTGCAGAACAAAGTCTTGGGTAATTCTGTGAGGTCAGGATCTTTGTCCTTGTCCTGCAGCAGCTGTGAGAACTTAAATAGAAGAGCTTGGAGGTTATAATCATACTCCATAGTGCAGCTATACTGGCATAATATCATGGCCCAATGCACAGGACAATACTTTAAGACAGGACCTGCTGGGGTACTGAATATTATCAATGAAGTCTTAAATCCAAAACTGGAGCAAACCAAACCATCATTGAAATATAGCCCTCCCAGAAGAAACATTTTTTTTTCCAAAGCTCATAACTCAAAATGAGTCATGCTTGATTAACTTTGCTTGGGTCAGGAGACTAATCATGAGATGCTGTTTATAAATTATGTAAGGAAAGTCAGAGAGAGAGCATTAGAATAACATTCAGTATGGAAGACATGCTACAGCCTTAGCAGAGTGTCACTGGGATAACTTAATGAAAACTAGGAACTGTCTCTATTAGCAGTGCTGCCTTTTTTTACTTCTTTCTTTTGTTTTGTTTTTTTAAAGTGTGTCTGCTCTCCAGCAAAAAAAAAGTTATTAAATATATAAGTGAGACTCCAATCCAGAGAGCAACTGCCCAGCTCAGTTCTTGGTGGGGTAATAGATCAGAAAGTTTCACCTCCTCCTTCTCCTCACAGCTGCCCCACACACATGCACACACACACAGAGGCCAGGGGAATCTACTCCTAGAGCACCTACCTTGGGTTTGAAGGCAATTAATTTCAGGACCATCTCCACGGTGAAGAGCCCAGTGAAGAGCATGTTGAGGATATTCATGGCTTCCTTGAACATGCAGCTCTGACCATAGTGCTGAAAAACAGCATCCCAGCAGGAGTGTGAGGATGGGACATGCCAGCAGCCAGGAATACCCAGGACCCCTCCCTGTCTCCCTTCATGCCAAGGTTCTCTAAGGAAGACCCCATCATGTTTAATTTTTTCAATTTAGAATTCCCATTTCCCTTCTACATAAGCACTCCCATGGCTCTGTCCATTTTTGCCACCTGGCTCTTGATCTCCTCTTTTTAGAAGAATCTTTTTGAGGAGTGGCTACCAAAATCATACTTATCATTCCAATTCAAGGCTCATTATAAACTTGCACAATGTTACAATACAATCTCCAATTGTGTTTTTATCTCAACCTTCCCTAACACTTGGATTACTTTTTTGTTTGATTGTTTGCACCGGGAGCAGGAGTTTCCACTGAGCTGTCCATAATGATACCAAGCCATTCCCCAAGTAATTACACTAAATTCAGGATTCTGCAAAGTACATGAGCATCTCAATTAATATCTTTTCAGTATGCACTACCTTGCATTTGTCAACTCTGAATTAAATTTGTAATCATGCTGCCCATTCTCTTAACTTTATTAAGATCTTATGAAGTTACTCTCCATCTTCTATTGATTAATTCAAGCAGTGTCTTCTGCAAGTGTTGCCACCTCACTTTTCATACCCCTGTTTCCAGATCCTGATACTTAACTGGTTGCCCTGCCTTATTCTAAGGTCACCTTCCAGTTCATGTTACAAGACCCCATTTGTAGCTGCTTAACTTTAATAAACTTCAGACAGCTGGGATGGACTTTCATGTTCTGTATTGGCACAGGGTGATTTATTCAGGGCAGTTTCAGTTAAAACAATTCAGCTGCAGCTGAATGCAAGGCCGAGAAAAATACAGTGTTGAGGCATTTTCAACATTTTTCTTGAAGGGCTCTAGTACTTGCAGGACTCTAGAAATGTGAATTTTGTTTGTTTTTAAGGAGTCAAAACAGAATTGTTAAAAGTGCCTGATATTAGCAGGAAGAGGGTGAGAGCTAGATTCCTCATTTTAACTACACATCATCAGAAGTGAACATGTACAATGTGCATTTTAATGTGCTTGTCCCTCTCCCTTGACACCTTGTGAAGGTGAAAGTAGCTCTCAACCTCAGCCATTTCTGCATTTCCCCCAACCAAGTCTACTATTTCATCACCTGGAGGTTTTCTGCTTGCTTACTTACTTGCATGGCCAGGCAGATGGTGTTCAGCAGGATCAGAACGAACATCAGGTATTCAAAATAGGTGGAGTTGACCACATACCAAACTTTGTACTGGTACTGGTTTTTAGGGATGTATCTCCTCAGGGGCCGGGCTTTCAGGGCATACTCTACACACTGGCGCTGTGGGAGAGGCAGGGTACATTCAAAACTCAAACCCAAAATACCAGGGTGGTCAGCTACCTTCAAATGTCATAAAAATACACGTTTCAAGTTTTTTACTGAAATGAAAGAGCTTCATAGAAGGATTTCCATTAGGTGATAATGTGAATGTGCACATTGTTAAAGAGTTCTACATGCAATTACTTTGGCCATTTATTTTGGCCAAACACTTCTCATCTAATCACAGTGAAACAAATGGTGCGACAAACATTTTTAAGTAATTGTTGTCTCTTTAGTGAATCTTAGAGCAAGATTTTTTTTCTACCTGACTTCTAAAAGATGTCAGCAAAGCCAGCTTACAGTTTTATCTTGTTGGCAAGCTTAACATTTCCCTCTCTGTATGCATTTATCTATTAAAAGCTTATTCTCAGTGCATTTTCTACATTTATTGACAGCAAGTTGTTGTAATTACCTGGTTTTTGTCCAGCTCACAGTTCTTGTACTCTTGTTCTCCTTGTTCCTGAAATGTGACGATGACGAAACCAACGAAGATGTTCATCATGAAGAAAGCAATGATGATGATGTAGATAATAAAGAAGATGGAGATCTCAACCCTGTGATTATAGATGGGTCCCACATCCTCCATGTGGGAATCAATGGACCTATACAGCAACCTGAAAGCAAACAGGAGCCAAATGCAGAGAAAATCTGCAACTGCCTGGAGGCCTTAGAGGTGATGTTATAGTTTAACTTTGTGGTTTTCTTCTGCTTGTATCAAAATTAATTCACTCAGAGATGTGCAGACTTGTGCAGATCTGAGTGCAAACGCTTGCAAAAGAGAAGACCAGGCTCTTACTAATTCTACACATTTGAACCTGTTCAGGGGTGAAATGTCTTCATGGCTGAACAAAATCATGCTCTTCAGTTAAAAAAGGACAGGAGAGACCAAACAGAGTTGTTGCAAACTCAGTTTTTTGAGAAAAGAAGATCCCAGGAGTCAACAGCTGTTATGCCAGGCGACATCATTTAAACTGTAAAGTTCAATTCAAGTCAAAATTTCCTTTACATATTCTGGAAAGAACAGTGTTTCTCTATAAGCTCATTTTTTAAGGCTCAAATTTAGTTTTCCTATTTAATTTCAAAACCATCGTATTAAAAGTATGAATTTTGTATTACATGGTGCCACTGCTATTGGCGTCACCTGGTGACACAGGTCAGGGTCAGCCCCTGATATTCTGCATGTCCACATCACCCTGAGTGACTCTGGGGGAGTCCCCAGCTCCTGTGGCACAGCAGCAGGGCCTGGAAAGACACCCCACATCTGTAAAGGCAGCTGTGTTTCATATTGATGACTCCATGGGGAAACCTGAAACCTGGAAATACTGGAAAGGACTTGACATGCATTTTACATTCATTTATACACATAATAATTGTAACAAATACTGGTAGCACTGCTACTAGTGGAAATCACCTTCTAAGAACTTGAGACAGTACTTTTCACTGTTCACAAGTACAGTAACAGAAATTCCTGCTGGCCCTGAGGAATTTACAAAGTACATAATACCACAGTGCTATTATTGCTATATTTAAAGCTCCAGACTTATTTAAATACTTAGAAAGGGAAAGACTATGCTGTGCCATTGAATTTTCTCTTTTGAAATGAATGAGGGCATTGCTGGTGTTGCACTGGTCCCAGAAACACTCACTCTGGCCAGCCCTCGAAGGTGGAGACGGTGAAGAGGGCCATCATGGCAGTCAGGACGTTGTCAAAGTCAAACTTGCTGTTCTCCCAGCTGCGGGGCTGTATCATGGGCTGGCTGACCTCCCCATCCTTGTAGGTGATGTAGTACCCTCTGTGGGGGGAGAGTGGAGACAGAACGTGGCACACCTGCACTGCCAGCACAGGGTGCTCTGGGGGGCAGCCAGTGGAGGGGAGGGATGGGAAAAGCTCAGACCCACCTGCATTCTGCTTCTGTCTGCTTGGAGCTGTCAGTGCAGCTGTACAGCTTGCCCTTGGGAAGGAAGAGAGAGGAATGAAGCTTCTGCTTGTGGTACTTTTATGTGTATGTCCTGAACACTTGTTGTCAGGAGGGTGGTGAAAGGCAAGGAGATAAAAGCAGACATAAAAAGAAGTGACTGGGG
>JANRMJ010000077.1:68119675-68132153 GCA_025584955.1 Alethe diademata | reverse complement strand
ATGACCCCCCCCCCCCCCCGTGGTTATCTGGTGTGCCCTTCCTCTGCAAAATGGGAGGCAGAGAGCTGCAAGGACCAATCCTTCTGAACAGCCCCCTTCACCTTCCTGGGAGCATGTCATGCCAGTGTAAACCTGTCCAGGGAAAAACAACACTGCTGATCATTTCTTCTGATCACAGATGATGGGCAAGAGCACTGCAGAAGCCTGGCTCAGTTTTGAGCTGCTGGTAGCAGGCAACACTGGCAGAGCCTCAAATGTCTTGCCTTCCACACAAAAAAGACTCCGTTTTCCCTTCCTCAGGCTTTTCATGCTGTTTTTTCTTCCCATCCCTTAGCACAGCTCAGTGCAATGGATGAGTGAATGGGTCTGATGGTTTTACCTTGAACAGCTGAACTCCAATGCAGGCAAACATGAACTGCAGCAAAGTGGTGACGATCACGATGTTCCCGATGGTTCGGATGGCGACAAACACGCACTGCACCACGTGCTGCAAATGGAAGAGAGGAACAAAAGTCACTTGTGGGGCTGTTCTCAACTGCTGTGGCTGAGGGAGAAGCCCAAGAATAAAAATACAAATAATAAAAAACAATTATTTCACCAATTAGTGATATTTTGGGAAAGGGGATCAACTTGTTTCATTTCTTGCTGTACTTTTATAAGCAGGCAGAAAGGGTTAGGAAAATACCAGAACTCAGCTCTCTGAAACTTCCCTCATAGTTAGTCACCCACCAGCACATAGGAAAGAATTTATCTAAAACAGAAAGGTTGTGTTTAGGGTTGTGGGACCATCTGTATCCCTAAAAAACCACATCATTTCACCTCTGTGCTGATGGGGCCATTCAGCTTGTCACAAAAGGACCTGGCAATCCTGGTGGACACAGAGTTAAATATGAGCCTTCACTACAAAGATGGCAAATGCTATCCTGGGCTGCATTAGGCAAAGATTTTAACAAGCTGAAGGAAGTGATTCCTCCCCTTTACTCAGCACTGGTGAGGCTTTGTCCTGCTGTACTTCATCCAATTCTGGCTTCTCAGTAAAAGAGAACTGTGGGCATGCTGGAAGGAGTCCAGCAAAGAACCACAAAGATGATTTCAGGGATTTGAGCATTTCTGCCATGAGAAAAGGGTCTCTTCATCTGAGAGGAGGCTTAGGGGAATCTGGGCAATGTATATTAAAGGCTAAAGGGAGGAGGCAGAGGAGGCAGAGCCAGGCTCTTTCCAGTGGTTCCCACGGACAAGACAATGGGCACAAATTGAAAGAGTAGGTTTACCTGAACATTGAGAAACACTTCTCCTGTGAGGGTGACTGAGCACTGGAATAGCTCACCCAGAGAGGTTGTAGAGGTTTTAGAGTACCTATCCTTGGAGTGGCCCTGCTTGAGGGTCCCTTCCAACCTCAGCCATGCTGTGATTCTTCTGAAACATTACTTGAACCACCTCAAAAGCCCTTGTAGACTGAAATAACCTGAATTTACCATTTATAGAATGCACAGGGACTTTTCTAACCTTTAGTCCTTTGGCTCTGTTGATGGCCCTCAGTGGTCTAAGGACCCGCAGAACACGCAGGATCTTCACCACATTAATGGCACTGGACCTGGAAGAAAGTGTTGGAAGGTTGGGGAAAGTGCAGCAAGGACAGATCTTTGAAATTCTGCTCAGCCTGAGGCTGCATGAGGTATTTAGTCAACTCTTCACCATGGCACTTCAGGGATAAGGAAACCAATTTCTGATGTTATCTTCAGAGGTCTGGCATCTTGTTCTGGCTTTCATCATCTCTGCTGTGTTAATGAAGGGGGAATGGAACATGGGCAAGGTGTATTTTTAGAGCAGGGCAAACAAATTCTGTAGATATCTATGATACAGAAATTGTGCCAAGATGGAGTCATTAGCAAGGCATTTTCAGATAAGGCTCAAGGAAGTGCTCCATTGAAATATTCATGGAAGAGTGAAAAGTCCAGGAGACTCCAGCATTAAAGGCAAACTATCCACCTGGAGTTTGATCCTACAGTGTGTTTGGGCCCTGAACCCACAGACCATTTAAGTGTGTACATAAATTTAACGAGTGAAAACTCCCACTGAATTGATTAGGATGGCTTATGTGCTCAGTTTTAAGTACTGAACACAACCATCCTCTCTGCAGCAGAGCTCTCTGCACCTTCCAAAACCAAAACTCTGACTGAGAATCTTCCTTGTGCTCAGTGACATCATGTTCTCCTACTGATTTTGGGAACAGCTTTAACGTTAACACACCAAGAGTCTGAATTAGGTCTCTAAGAAAGAGACAGCAGTCAAAACAAGCACTATGCCATTCCTAAAACCGTGATTGAAAGCCCAAATTGTGCTGCTTGAGTTGGTGTGCAACACATGTGAGCTGCTAACCAATAATGGTAACAACTGGAGCTTGTTTCCTATCAGATGTGAAACTAATCAGGGAACTTCCTACCCAACACACAGTTGAGTAAATCTATAAATTATTAAGCAAATTAAGAGATGAACCAAAGGAAAACACCAGGACAGAACAGCCACTCTGAAGATTCTCACAAAACTTCAAATGCTTGATGGCCTTCCATTGACTAAGATTCACAACATCTTAGGAAGCAGGTAAACATTATCAACCTCATTTTCCAAAGAGGTTATGAAAGGTCTAGGAGGGAGCCATAATTCACTGAACTGTCCTGAACTGATACAGTGAAACAAAGCTAAGAGTCATGATTCCCAATACACCCATTTTTTTGGTTCTCATTTGCTCTTTCTGAAAGATTCCCCCCTCCAGGTCACTACTGCAGCATTTCCCAGTTACTACCTCCTCTCTTGAGGATGAATTTTAATGGCATTGAATCATCTGAGAAAAACACCTCATGAATACCCCAACAGGCTCATGAGAAAAATCTTACCCAGCATGGTGGTTTGTAAAGATTTTCTGAAATTTTTACTGGTGTGACCAATGCTGAATGGAATCAGAATTCCATCACTGTAACATCAAGGCCACAAAAAACTGTTTCTTGTAGAAAAGTCTCCATAAACAGCAAAAAGAAATCTCCTCTCCCAAGTAAATTGGTAAAAGGCTAAGTTTACCTTAGAGATGGTGAACTGAGTTGTTTTCTGTCTGTTCTCAGTGTGAAAAAACAAGTGTGTAAAAAAAAAGTAATATAAAGTTTTATTCTAAGGGATTTTTTTCTTATAGTCATTTGAAATTAAACCTATTTTACCTTCCTCCTAATCGTATCTCACAACAACAACAAAAAAAATTTCAAATTAGTAAACCAAAACCACCACACTCAAATAAGACACCCAGCCTTACAAACCCCCCCCCAAAAAAAAAAAAAAACAGGCAGCTGGAAACAGCACACTCACTGGATGCCAAAGGAGATGAGAGAAACGCTGACCACCAGCAGGTCTAGGATGTTGAAATAGTTCCTGCAGAAGGAGCCCTTGTGGAGGAAAGCCCCATAGGCAGTCATCTGCAGGGAGGCACAAACACAAACTTTGCCATCAGCAGCTGCTCAGCAGCCAAACCCACCTGGTGATGCTCACAGTGGATAACTGGGGAGGGAGGGGGGCAGAATTGCTGTTGTTGGCAGACTGTTCACCCCCAGACCCCAAAGGAGAAGGTGAGCCCCCATGGACAGAAAAGAGAGTGAAAAAGACAGCAAGATAACTGTGAAAGCAAGGAAAATATGCACTTTAAGTGCACTCAGTGCATAACATTTAGAATCAGCAAAGCAGCAAAATGACTGTTTGCAAAAACTACCCTTTGCAATCAGATGCTTTTCCCTTTTTCTTCAGTGACAGAGGACACTTGTATTATATAAAGGCCTCTTCAGCAAAATTGAATGAAAAATATAAAATAAAATGGGCTCTTCTGTAGTGCTTTTCAGTACTTAGACCAGCTGCAGTGGACAGCTGATTGCTCTTCCCTTCATGAAGGAAAGACAGAATCCCTCAGGGGTTTGATGCTTTGGAACTGAACTGAAACAACAGGAGCAATTACTGCTCTCTTCAGCCTGCTCCTTCTGTCCAGCTCAGTCCCATATCCCTTCTCCTATCCATCTTCATTCATTTTTACTCTAGATGCAGTTGCATTTTCCCTTCAGTTTTTTTTACAAAGCCCAGGCTGTATTCCTTGAAACAGGGTGGTTTCTTTGTGGAGGTAATCATTATGAACCTCACTGGGCAGAGGGAAGGAAAACAATCACATATTTTGGAAGGGAGGCTCTGTCCTGCCTGGGTATGAGGAGGATGTCACAGCTCCAGAACTGGATTGAGTGACAGTGTAAATAGAAAAGTTTAGACTGAGCTCTGCCAGAGAATGGGACTAAATGAGCCTGAGTTAAAGCTGATGGGGTGTTTGTTCCACCTACCTTAGGCTTGGTGAGTGATCTAATGCAGCTGCTTTGGAGAAACCCCATCCCCACAACTGCTAATGCTCCTTCATTAGGAATTCTCGTTCCCATCCAGGAATACAGGCTTCTAATTTGGTCCTCTGAATCTCATCTAAGTTAGGTGTCTAAAGGAACCTGAGGCAGACATGAGCTGCAGCCAAACTTCCAGATGAGAAGTATGAACTGGAAAGTCAAGCTGGAGTTTTCTGGCTCCCACCAGTAGCTCAGGATGGTGGTTTCCAGCCTGCGACCACTTTATTCAGAGCAGGGTGGAAGGGCACATGGTGTATCAGATTATTTTCTTCACCAAACATCCATGACTATCAATCAGACAGAAATTAGAGGGGGAGGAAGTATAAACTCTGGTCTTGGCTTAGAATTTATACTTGTAGACACATTCAGTTGGGGAAGGGAGGAGGGGTTCTTGCCATAACAAAGGTGGTAAAGATGCCCTTTACTGGTTAGATTTTGTATGGCAATCTTGAAAGAAAGACACCATTGAAATCAGGAGGGGAAGCTCTGCTGAGTTTCAGTTCAGTACAAATTGTGGCTCTCTCAAGGCTGTTGAGAGATTTTTTCACCTCAGAAGAGACTCTCAGAGAATGTACAATCTATGTAATATATATCTGCCTCCCATCTGGGACGTTAAACAAGTGCAGCCTTTTAGGATGCCAGTTTAAGATCCTTGGCAGTCACCTTGCCAACACTCACCAGAATGCAGGTGTTGTTATCAGCAACATGAGGGCAGATTCTTGTTTCTCTACAGCCTTGAACATCCCATTCATTCTTTTGTTTTTACCACTTAGATTAACTTTGCTGTTTTGCAAAACAACGGGCTTGGTGAAAGGCAGCAGAGAAACATGCACTGAGAACTTGTGACTCAAATTTATGATGCTTGCACTGTTCTCCCTCTTGAACTTAAAGAATATCCAGGGATGTTGTCATAAATCACTGAAGTCAAAGGAGGACTTTGGGAAGGCCCAGGCCGATGGGCTGGGTTAAATTCTGCTTCCACTGAAGTCATTAGGAGTGTTTCCACTTCCTTCAGAGCAAACAGAATTAGTAATTGTGAGCCCAAACAGGTGCCTTGAACTATTGTTTCATTTTTAAACGTTGCTGTTGGGATATTTTCCTCGTCTTGACAGGCCTTTTGGATCTGTGCACATTCAGATTTATTGTGTAAACACAGATGCAAACTGCACACAGGCAGAATGTGTACATCTCCCTGGAGAACATAATGGCTTTGGTAATTTCAAGTCATACATAAAAAAAAAAGCACATTTCACTATAAAAATGTGCAGGGGCCACCCTGCTTGCCAGCCTTCCATATAGATACTGTTATTAGGGTCTTGAGCTGCAAAATTTGAGCAACTCTGAGGCACTGCCTGCCAGCACTTAGAACTAGCTTGCTGAGAAAAAAAACAAAAAAAACAAAACAGCTGCCAAGTGAACCTAGCATTTAGAAAGCCAGAACTTTGCTCAATTACTGTTATTTAAATTATTAGCCTACCAATTTGGGGAAAATTAGAGTTAAGAACAAGGCAGCCTATTTTTATTTTCTTCCAAGCTAAACCATTCTCCTGCGCATTCCCCTTGGTACAGAGCACGTTCCTGGGAAAACGGGAAGCTGGGTTTTGATGGAGCAATGCTCATTGGCAGCTCCTGTCCTTGGTGTCTCAGTGATTTGTACTCTTGGTTCTCTCTGCATCTAAAAAGTGAGCTTTTGCACTGTGCTCCCTGCCTCCTGCTTGGCTGTGCACCCTGTAAGCTCACAGAAGTCATCACCCACCCTTTGGGCTGGTTTCTGCAGAACAGAGATCTTCTTTTTGGGTGTAGCCTGCGTAAGAGGTGTGTGTGTGTTCAGAGCTTCTTGCAGAGCAGAAAAATCCTATTTTGGAAAGACTAGCCAGGATAGAGGGAGAAATTTATCAGGGGATTGCCTTTTTCTTGGTCCTGTCTTACATTTGCCAACATTGCATCCTTTCATTGCAATTCCCCTAAACAGCATTATTTTGCTATAGGCACTCAATTACAAGCTTGAATATCAGAATTTCCCAGGAGACTTTTGAAGCAACTACCAAAACGTCAAATGAAAAGAAAAACAACCCTTTGTGCAGAGATAATAATGGGGTTAAAACAAACAAACAAACAAAAACCAAAAACCAACAAAAAAACCAAAAAAACAAAAAGCAAAAAAAAGAGAGAGAGAGCAAAAGAGAAAGAAAGAGAAAGAAAAGAACACAAGTGTATTTCTCAGATTGGTTACCTTAAGAATAATTTCTAATGTAAAGATACTAGTGAAGACATAGTCTGCATTGCCTAGGATCTGAAAAATAAGCACAATTGGGTTAGTGGTACTGAGAGTGACCCAGGAACAAACAGGCGTGTGTGTTAGCAACAGAGAGTGGCAGAAAACTAGAAAGCTTGTGAACAAGTAATGGTAGAGAAGATGGGCACTTTACCTTCAGAGCAATTTCAATGGTGAAAATGACAGTAAAAACTATATCAAAATAAAAGAGAATCTGTAAAAACAAAAGGGGATAGGAGCGGGGAGGGTAGGTCAGTGACTGATCACTTGAATGGGAAATCACAATTAAAATCAAAAACATGAGTTCTTTTCACGAGGGAATGAGGGCGACTCCATAGGGAATGGTTTTGTAATGCCCTGTTGAATGCAGTGAAGGTCCTGGCACAGAGGACAAGAAGCACATTACATGAAATCTTTCCTGAGTTACAATCCCATGAGCACTACAGAGGCAAAATAACTTTTTGATTGGTGTAGGATTTTTTTTTTTTTTCCAAATCTCATAAATAACATTCGAGGGTTTTCCCAAATAGGATTCCAAACTGAGAATACAAAGAATGCCTGATCTCTCAGTAGAAAACATGAGATTCCTTCTTATTAACTTCCATTCAGTCTTGTCCTGTGCCTCTCTCAAAGGAAGAAAAGCAAACTGCAAAATCATACTCTAGCTGTTTCTTTTCTCTGTCCTGAATTGCTCTGGATTAGGATGAATAACAAAGACTCTGCCAGTTGAACAGAATCCCAGCCCTTGTACTGCAACCATAATTTGGTCATTCTCTAAAGGTGCCTAACTCAGATCCTGCATCTTTCCATTTGCATCCTCAATAGCCAGCCAGCTGAAATGCTCATCATTCCCAGGAACTGCCTGGGGATGGAGATACCCACTGCACGTACAGCAGACACAAAAAGTGGTGCCACAGCAGGCAGTGAGAAGTCTAGAAGTGTCAAGGGGCTTTCAAAGTGGCAGCATCAAGGCCAGGAATGTCCTTCACTACCAATATGTTGGCATCCCACAGTAAATGGGAGCTTTCTTACTGATTTATAGGACCAGGATTGAACTCCCTTTGTTTCCAATATATTTGAACGTCCCAAATTACTTTATTGCTATCTGCACTACAAATGCTGAATATTAAAAGTACCATGCCCATGGTTTGCAGTTGTTTTACCATAATCATGTTTTAAACCAGAAGGCCAATATATGGAAGCTGTAAAAAACAGGTAATTTGTGAAATTTAGACCCTTGCTGCTAAAACACTAATAAACATAAAACAAGGAACTGCTGTCTCCTGTCCCACAGGCATTTATTGTGCCTGTATTCTCACTCATTTACAGGTGGCTGAATCCTTACAGCTTGGTATGCAGAGGGGCAGCTACTGCAAATTCCAGGATCATTTCACATTGCACTATTTAGGCACCATCCAAATCTGAATTGATTTGCAAACACTGCTTGTCAAATGGGGGGATGTATCAATTCCTGCTACCATATAACTCAAAATTCTTCAGGTCACTGCTCAATTTTTAACCCCAAATTCTTCTCAAGGCATGCTTTACTCCTTTTGCTTTCTTTCTTTTTCCTCCCAGGCCTCTGTGTGGGCACAGGGGAGGACAGGATCTTCATGTTCTACTGTCACAGTGCAAAGCCACTCTGAGATATGCTTAGGAGCAGACTTCCACTAGCACCTTCTCTGCATGCACATGTGTGCTCAAATGCGTGCTCAGGCCTGGATATTTCAGGGAGCATTGAATTAAGGTTTTGTTATTAAACAAGAAAAAAACACCCCACTCTTCAATCCAAGCAAACTCTTCAGGCTTCGAGGCCCCAAAATGGCACTGCAGACAGCAGGAATCAGAGGTCTTGCACGTGTCTGCTGACTCCTCCTTGTTCTGCACTGACCCCTGACTAATGGAAACAGCCACTGGCAAAAGTTAAGGGACCACTGAACCTTTCAAAAGGCAAATAAGCATGGTCAGGAAAGAGGGTGAGAATGTACCTGTGTGCTGAATGCTCTCCTCTTCTCTCCCCAGGCAGGTAAGGAGAGGAGCACAGCATATTTTTTGAGGTTTATCTCAAATTTAATGATAGCTTTGCAGCTTATATTCAAAAAGTCTGATTCTAACCTTGATGCCATCAATTTTCCCCAGTGACAGCATGAAACTCAGGAATGTTACTCCTGATTTACACTAGCGTGAATAAAATGAAAATCAGGCCCTGGGCTTCTTAGTTTAAAAGACAGCATGTGGCAGCAGAACAAATGTTCCAAAGGGAACCTGAAAATCCCTCAAAATTGAATTATCTGTATTCCCAATCAATGTTTTCATAGCTCATTTCTAATGCTTTCGTGCCAGGGCACAATAATTTTGCTTCAGCCTCCTGTCCTTCCTTTCCCTACACACACTTCTGAAGTCAACTAGAGGCCAAATTCTGCACTGACTCATGTTTCCTGCAAATCCTAATGGTTTCACACACAGCCTACAAGCTCAGGAATCACGGAAGACAGGCACTCCCAGAGCCTCTGCTGCAGCCTTTCCTGGCTCTGAGGCATGATCTGCCTGCAGCACCCAGCGAGGGAGGGAGGATGGGGAGCATACTTGGTTCCTAAAGGAGAGGTGTCGCACAGGGTCCTCAGCTGCCAGGGAGATGCTGCTGAGCAAGATGAAAAATAGGATCAGGTTGGTGAAAATGTTATCGTTAACGATTCGATGGCAGTGGACACGAAACCTGCAAGAGAGAGGAGAGGCACAACTTTATCTCTCAAAGAACAGCAAGACCTGGGAAATATTTCCCCCCTCCTCTTCTTGCCAGCAGCAATAGAGGATTGCCCTCCAAAGCATGTTCCCTCTGCCCCAGCACAGGGACAACCTGGCTCTCCACACTCAGAATGGAGAACAATCACTTCCTCCTGACAGAGCTTTTTTGTGATTTCCATGGGGTCTGAAACCTGCCAGCCCAGAATTACATCCCTGGCTTTCATTTGTGGAGCCATTCCTGATTCATTTAGGAAGAAAGCAGCAGAAACAGGGGTTTAGAGTGCCAGTGTCTGTCTGAGCTGGGGCTGGAGTGTCACTTAACAGGAGCTGTGGGGGATCTACCTTGCTAACAGGGTACAAATGGATATAGGGCAGGCTGGCATCAGCAAATGACTTCTGACAGACATCATGCCATGCAGGTTGTATGCTAAACATAAGCCCACTTGGTGGGAAACTTAGTGGGAAACTAAAAGGCAAAGAAGGAGAATCTCCCATCAAACTTGCTTACTGGAGACCATTACACCACTTTCCACATGTTGGTGGCAGGATGTGATGAGTTAAACCCCATAATAGCTCTGTGCATAATTCTACAGGCACTTCATTAATCTATTTAGCTCTACTCTTGGCTGTTAGGGCTCCAAGTACCTATTACAGCAATTTTACAGATGACTGCAGAGGTTAATTTAGTTCTCCAAATGATGGGGGTGGGTGGCAAAGCCTGCATTACAGTCCACGAGCCCCAGCCATCCTCAGTCCCTCCCTGTTACACATACCCAAGGAGGAGTGGCACAAGCCACTGGGATAAAAATTACTCTAAATCCAGCAGTGCAGGTACAAATGCCTTCCTCTGGGGCTGTGTTTGAAGGCTGAATCCTTCAGAGAAACTGGAATACGTGGTGCTGCACAGACCACTGGGCACTGAGCTCATTGCTGTGCCCCTGCAAAGATAAACTCACCTGTCCCCTAACACCTCCACCCACAGGTCCTGCACATCTATTTTGGAAAGGCAGGTGGGACAAGGTGAGGCTGCATTGCAGGAGCCCATGGGCAAAGTGTGAGAGAGGAACTGTGCTCCTGTGCTCCCAGAGCTGTGGACTCTCCTCCCCCTCTCATTTCCTCTTTTGTGCTCATTCTTGATGTGCAGCAATGAGCACAGACACATGAACTCCCTACTGGGAGTGGGTTTTGGGCAGCCCTTAGGACAGGAAGCTGCTGCCTCCCACTTGACTGATTGCATGATGGCTCTCCTGCAGTTTGGACCTGGACAAGTCGGGAAATTCCAATTACTGACTCGCCCTTATTTCTGAAGCTTTCATGATTTGTGTCTTCAATCAGCCTTGCACGTGCCATGAACTCCCACTGAGTATTTGCACTGTACTCCCTACAGCTGTGATTCCATAGGATTTCATGCCTTTGAGGAGAGGTGGGTCAAAGGAGGTCTCTGGTGCTGAAAGGGAGCTCTGCACCTCATAATTTTTGGGGCCCAGTGTGAAAGGGGTACCAGCTCTTCACTTTCTTCTTCTGGCTAACCGATCTCTTAAATACCTGTTGTTAGGACTGAAGATGAAAAAAGCACTGGCATCAGGCATGGGCACAGCCTTTTCCTTCAGGTGCAGCTCGGACATGGGGCGAGGCCGAGGGCCAACAGGCATCTCAGGCTCTTCCTCATCTTCCTCTGCTGCAAGAAGCATTTTTGTCTTTTAGTGCAAAATACAACCCATTCCAAAGTGCTGGGGCATTTGTCTCTGCCACAGCTAGAGCCAAAATTTAAGAACCATTAAAATAGGATGCTGAAGCCTTGATTCATTTGAATCTTCCTTGCTGTGGTCTAGGGTCTAGATCCATTACCTGCTTCCTTATTTTCCATGGACGCAGAAAATTAAAAATTGCCTTCCTCTTGCAGACAGCTTTTGCTTACATGAGGGCCACTATTATGCCTCTGGAAGAATATTTGGCTCCTAGAGCAAAAGGTCAGAAGCCTTTCCTCAGGTGCTGTGTTCCCCAGGTCTCTGATCACTCCTGCTGCTTCCTTCCAGATTACCTGCAGGATTAACCTGCAGCTGAGGTTTTACTGCTGCAGAGGAAAGCTAGATTATTTCTTATAACTTGTAGTACTATCTCCCTGTTAAATGTCCTTCATGGAGACTTATCATTATACTTTGGCATTAATTTGCCATCAGTGTCTGGTTTGCACAAAGCACAGATTATTTACCATAGTGCACTGTCACTCCTCCATCTGCATTTCTGCTGCTGACTATTCCCAAAAGTGGCACTTAGGCCTCATCCTTACTGAAGGGCACATTTTTTATCTTTTGACCATTCCTCCAGTTTATCAGGATTGTTTTTCTCCTATTTGTGAGCATCTCCATGGAGCTGCTGCTACATCTGGATGAGCACAGGTATGCCCCAGAACAAACAGTGAGCACAAGCATACTGACTTACACTGATCAGAAAGCCTCAAAATTCTCCCCTTTTATAATTTAGTGGGGGGAAGAACTGAAAGTTGGGAATGAGGCTGAGACTCTTGAACCTGTGTCATCTCCAGGCAGATCAGTGAGCAACCACAAGACAGAAAATGCAGAGGTGAAGGCTAAGTGGGACGTGAAAGAAAAGCTGATGCCTTTCAGGATTTTTTCTACCTGCTGAAGTCAGACGTTGTTTTGTAAATTACATGATAGGATTTTGCTATTTTAAAGATCCAAATCATCTCCTCCAAGCCAGAAAAAAAAAAAAAAAGCCCAACAACTTTAAGCCTGACATGTTAGATAGAACTGATTCATCTTCCAGGCACTGCAAAGGAAGAAACTCTAATTAAAAGGTTCATCTTGAGTGCATAAAGGGAGATAAGTTCCAGGAATGGTGTTTCTTTAGGGTGAGGTACTGTACTTGATCTGGTTGCAGGACACATCAGAAAGAACAGATGAATCAGCACAGATTCTGATCTGGATATCAGAGAGAGGAGAAAAGTGCCATTTTTGAATGCATACCAGTATTACATGCAAATAGGATTCTTTCTTTACACTTCCAGTACCAAGAGTTCAGC
>JANRMJ010000077.1:68088608-68109642 GCA_025584955.1 Alethe diademata | reverse complement strand
TCAGGAAGATTAACAATCTGATCTGCAGAAGGACATCACCATGTCCTGTCAAGTTGCTGAACTTGACTTCATCTTCAAGGACTGAGCTTCAAAGACAGCTGTGATGTTTTCCCTCCAGCCCAGCTTCAGCACTTCAGAGAAAACTAGGATGCTTTAAAGTTTAACTGCAATTAAAGAGATGAGCAATGCAAAACTACAGAGCAGAGGTAAGGGCATGGAAGCTGTGGGCTCAGTGCCATCAAATATCCACATGGAATGTGCAATGTAGCAGCTCCCTGTGCTTGCAGTTATGCTCACAGCTCACACAGTTTCACACTTTGGAAAGAAGGGAAAGTAACACAGGAGAAGGGGAAAAATTCATTCTGATGAAAGTCAAATGAATTCAGCATCCTCAAAGCAGAGGTTGATGGAATATCTCTAAGTCCTCCAATGTCAGCCAGGACACACATTTTCCAGGTTTTTCTAGCAGTACCCTTAAGAAGCAGTAAAGTTTGTTACACATCTGAACAGCCCCAGTGACTCAATTTAAGCTTAAAGGCCCTGCTATCCCAGCTCACAACTGTGCAGACTTCTGTCAGCTCTGCATTTCTTACAAATGGCTCAATACCTGGGATTCAGATTCTTACATAAGTACCAAGCTTCAAGCAATTAACTGAGATGGCCTGGTGGTAAGATTAGTGCTGCTTTATCTGTGTGCTAGTGCTAGCTAGAATTACAGTACCACTAGAAAAGTAAATAGACCAATCAGGGGAAAAAAACCCCAAAAAACCCCAAACAAAAACAAAAATAGGGAAAAGGAAAAAGAAATGCTTGACTGATTAGGATGTGAAAAACACAATAGTCTTATCTCAGGGTCCTAGAAGCCTGACCTGAGGTTACCATCTGTCACATTTGGTGGTTGCAGAACTAACATGAACTCCCTCAAAGTGAGATCTGGGATTACTCAGTGAAACACAAGGGCTTTATGTCAGCAGTGGTTGAAGCCCAGACAATCCTAGTGGTAGGATTAGGGTATAAAACATCACATTTCTGTATGCTGTCACAAATTATATTATTTGTTTTTTAAATACTAAGGACTATAATACATATAAAGCAGTAAAGGATTATTTATAATGAGAAAATAATCTGTCTTCTCATAGCAAAGTGAGATGTTCTGCACAGCACTTTAAAAATTTGGGAGAATAAAACAGATTACACTGTCTGCTTGTCTAATGTATTTATAATTTTAGAAGAAATGTTTGGTCTTGAAATTCTAAATGGTGTTTCTAAAAGGATGCTTTGTTCATCTGATGGTGTCTTTATTTGTTTCCATTCTATTATGGAGCCATATTTGTGTTTCTTGTAGAATTGTATCATTTTGATTACTCAGAATTTGTTTGTGCAAGGTGTTTACCATGGAAAATCTATGCAAATATATAAAGATATATTCTCACCAGAGTAATTTTCCTGCTTTGTAGCTTTTTAATATCCTAGAATATCATTATTCTCACCTCTACTGTATATCCCCATATGCTCATGAGTGTATGTTTGATATAAAACACAACACTATCATTCCTCCTGCCCCTCCCAGCTTTCCAGGGTTGTATCTTTCTGAATTATCATTGCACTCAGGTGGGACATTCCACCAGTGCTGATAATGTCATTAATAAACCTCATTGTATTTAGAGCTGAGTGAATAATAGAAAAAATTGTAATTTACTAGAGAAGGTAAAAGCATGGTTTTAATGCCAAAATATTCTATCCTGCAGTAAGGCATGAGTGAGCCTAAAATACTTCTTTGGAGGCTCCTGTTAGGACCTTCCACGTGAGGGTGAACTTCACCCACAGAGGGAAGAATTATGAAGAAAATTATGAATAATTACAAAACATACAAATTTGAAATGATTGCAGCCTACTTGTCAATATTTTAGGAACAGGAAAGAAAGAAAGAAAAATCTGATTAATACATTATGCATCATGAGTTCCTCCTTAGCTCTGTGCTTTACACACAGACCCATGCACAAATTGCAGGAGACATATTCAAGGTAACACTTTTTCCCAGGAAAAACTGTGTTTTAATTGTGCTGCAGAGTGAAGGCAAATGTAACCAGTCCTGCTGATTGGTTCCATCATCACATTTCTGCCAGAAGCTTTAGGAATATTTGAGTACCCCACTAGCTCAGGCTTTCTAAAGTATTAATGATATTCTCTCAGTGTTTGCCTTTCTCTTAGAGAATTCTCTTAGCTGGCTTATATATTTTGTGTGGGAGTGGAGACATGTCTTGAAAAAACAATGACCTCTCCAGGATGCTATGTTGAATCTTGCTTTTATAGCTATTGGTGTGTTGCCCTGGGTGTATCTGATTACCCAGTGTCTGAAACAGCTACTGCTTTCCTCAGAAACCAGCCCTGGGACTTGGTCATGGATAGATCCAGGAAAAACAGAGACCAGACCAGAGAGCCCCACTATTTCTGAAGGAGAAATAGTGAAAGATGCCTTTCTTGCTGGAAACTCTTCCCCTCTTCTATGATCTCACATCCAAACAGACCAGTTTTTCTTTTTTTTTTCCCCCTTTTGAAATAGTTGTAGGCTTGCTTTGGCCTCTCTCTGAGACTGTGAGCTGATTTTGTCTCTGCCATCTGACCCTGAGATCCATCCATCCTGCCAGAGATCTGAGCCTCAGAAGCTTTCAGGGCAAATCCTGTATGATGCACAAGTCCAAGCCTATTGTTTTTTTTTTCTGCCTCTCAGCTCAGTCATCTTGACTATCTTCCAGTTTTGGACTTGTATTTCTCATGTGCTGTGTTTTCTATCATTTGTCAGAAATTTCCTCTGGTGGGGGGTGTTACATGAATTGTAGGGATATTTTCATGGCTGAGCATACAGAAAAAGCACTTTTTCACCGCCTTAGTCAAGGTTTTTGTAAGGTGCTGACTGGTGCCCACATGGGAAAAGGCAGACCTTGTGCTCCTTGGGGCAAGCACTTTGATAGATTTGTTGAAAGAGCTCAGGGTAAGTTTGGAGCTGATCTCTCTCCTACAAACTCCCCTCAAAAAAAAGTTGAAAAAGCCCTGCCAAACCAAGCTGGTGTTTTAGAGGTACCTGGCTCAGCAAGCAGTGACTGTTTAAGTAACACTCTGCCTTTGTGCAGAGGGAGAGGGGAAAGAATGAAAAGGGAAAAGAGGAGATATGGGAAGCTGGAAAAGAAGGTTTTGCTTTGTGATGGACTCCTTAGAAGGGGAATAGCTGGCAACATCCTTTGCCTGTGGCTGCTGGTGTTGACACAATCTCCCACCCAGGTCACTGTTGAGAGTGGAGCTGGCATGGGCTCCTCAGCCAAATGCTGTTCTGGCTCAAAGCAGCCTTTCAGGCTCCTCTCTGTCACCAAAAAAGTCAGAGGAGGTCACAAGGCTATCTGCTGTTTTGGGTTTCTTTGTCTTTTGCAGAGAGCTGTAAGAGCCTGAGCTCAGTTCACATTATTCCAGATTTAACACTTTGCAGTATCAAGTGTCTCCAGCTGCCTGTGCCTGACTCCTCACCACTCACACCAGGGATGGATGTCCAGTCTCTACAGCCCTCCCTACCCTGTTACAGACTGCAGAAGATGAGGACTGTTAATCCAGCACTCTCACTACCTAATTAATGGTAGAAAAAGTGAAAGCAAACAGGGATGTGAGTGACTTGTACCCATACATGATGTGCATTGAGCAGTAGCCCTCCTCCAGCCCCCAAAGAAGCAATGAAGTACCTGGTGATTTTGAATATTCTCAGGAGCCTGACACATCTCAAAACCGAAATGCCCAGCGGTGACATGATCTTGGTCTCCACCAGGATGGTTTCCAGGATGCCTCCACACACAATGAAGCAGTCAAAGCGGTTGAAGAGGGACACAAAGTAGGCCTGGAGACCGAGGCTGTACATCTTCAGCAGCATCTCTGCCGTGAAAAGAGCTAGCAGCACCTTATTGGCAGTGTCTCATGGAAAGCAAAAAGAAACAGGTTAAGGAAACTTAGTCAAAAAGACCATCACAACCAATCATTGGCCAATCATCTCTTCTAAGAAAGCATTTTAAGGATCAGTCTTAGAAGTTAACTTTGTGTGAGCTCTGGTCAAAGAGTGAACTTGAAGAGCGTGGGCATCTCATTCACAGAAATGTTTTAGCAAGAGGGCTGCAGCAACTCTTCTGTGCTGCACACACAGCTGCAATGTGTTACACAAGCTCCAGTGGCAGGGACACGCCTTCCTGTGCACAACCTGCCTTCACATCCGTCATCTGCAGAGGAGAGTGGGAATAGAAGAGCTGCTCTGCTACCTACTGTTGCTTAATTAAGCCTTTTCAGCTGCTCTCACCTCCAGAGAGAATTCAGCTGCTCTGCAGACAGAAGAACTTTACAAATCACTCTTCATCACCTCCCTAATAATCAGAATTTATCATAAATGCCATTTCAGGGGAAACTTTGGACAATGTGAGGTTCCCAGTAGCTAGCCATAAATTGAGAATCCAGTTGCTGCAAATATAAATTTAGCATATGCTCCTGATTTCACTTACACCCAATGGAACGGCTTTGGCTGGAAAGGAGGTATTTACATTTTTCCTATAACTTCTCCCACCTCAGGCAGATCAGTTTATTGTATTATTTAGGATCCTCCACAGACACAAGACTGCTTGGAGCTGTGTATGCTACTTTTACATCGGGTTAATGCACAGCTCTTCTCTCAGCTCCCTTTTTGTGACACCGACCACAACAAACAGAACCAGCAGCTCCTGCTCACCTTGGACCTCTGTGAGCCAGTCTGGCTGGTTGTAGTGCTCAGAGGCAATGGTGAGGGTGTTGAGGAACACGAGGAAGATCACCAGCCAGTAGAAAACGTTGGACTTGACAGCAGCACGGCACTTCCTTCTGCAGAATCGATTCCATCGGCGCCAGTAGCGACTTGAAAAATTGAAGAAGGGAAAGTTCTTTTCAGAGAGGGATCTTTAGGCTACTGCAGCTCTCTGTCAAGGGAGACTCTAGTCTTGATTTATTGGTCAAGAATGGTAGAGAGTAACTCAAGTTCACCCTGAGAAATACTCTCTCATCTGAGTCTACACTTGTGAACATCCCTCCTAGAGCTATAGAAATAAAGTTTGTCCTAAACCAATATGCAAGAGCTTCAAGCAATATATTAATCTGAGTAAGACATCCACTGCAGGAACCCCAAAAGATTTTTTAGCTCTGTTGCCACAAAAATAAATACTCTCTTTGTACTTGATGCTTGTGGCGCCTTGCCCAGCCTCAGGATGGTCAATAGAAAGATACTGTACCACATGGAGCTGAAAGATTGAGTCTTTGGAGAGGTGAGGTCAAATAAAATCCAAATAACACTTACAGCATTCAGCAACATTCAAGAGTAAGCCAAATATAAGAGCTGGTTCTGAAAAAATCCCAAATCTTAGGGGACTTCAGCATCTCACCTTCATGCCTGGAAGTAAGGGTACCATTTGCTAATCAACAGAGTTTTAAAGTTTGCCTTCCATGAACACATCCCCTTGTGTCACTGATTTCTCAGGGTAATTACTAACCACAGAAGATATTTAAAGCTAATTATACACCTCCTACTCTTCAGAATTTAACTTGCATAGCAACCAGTTTCCAGGCAACACTTGCTGCTGTATAATAAACCTAATAGTTTTATATAGATACTACATCCATATCTGTGTGTGTCTGAAGTGACACACACATACATGAGGTTGCAGGAGAAAGAACCTTTCTTGGCTACTCTTGTCCTGTGTGTAATTTTCAGTGGCAAACTATAGCCATGCTTGAGATCAGGGTTCTCATCTGTAGGATCTAAAGCCACACCATGTAAACACAATGTAAACAAGAATTTTGCACCAACATTCTAACAGAAGGTCAAATCTAGGGTGTTTTACCTATGCAATTTATAAAGGCACCCAGTCCATCACAAACAGATACAATGTGTATTTTGCAGTGGATTTGGGATAAGAAATAATCTTCCTGACTTCCAAAGTGGGCACCACATTTAGACATTAATGTTGTCATAAAACTATTTGCAGTCTCACATGCTTTTGTGTGTAGTTGTGCACAAATGTGCATGCACATGACAATGTGCAGTGTTTTCTGTGCTTATACCTACACTTTTTGCATGGGGATGTCACATATGTGCTTCCCAAATTTACATTACTCATTGCTCCCTAAGTAAGCAGAAGGACTCAGTTATGCACTTGCTCAAGTTATTCTGAAAATTCATTTAGTGTTTTACAAAGCTGACTTTGAATTCAGGGTAATGGAGGCAGCTGAGCTCCTACCAAAGGAGTAGAAATGGACCTTAACAACCAAGTTCCATGAGTTCAGTCAGCCTCTCCAGTGAGACCCCAGAAATAGCCATCTTGGGACTGCTTCACTTTTCCAAAAGATCTAAGTCAACAGAAAACCAAACACCACCAGAGAAGCTCCCCACGCCCCAGGGTGAATGGGAGAATTTCACAAACAAGATGCCAACTTCATCAGTTGAAATCTTTACAACCAAGCAAAGCAGAGAAGTTCAACAAAGAGAGCCTTGAGCTGACAGGGTTGATGCTGATGGATGTAGTATAATGATGTGGTTGAACTGGCTGTTTATTTCTGATTTTATATTTTATGACTTGAGATACATAGGTAGCATAGATAAGTACTTCAGTAGTCCCTGTGCCTTATTTCCGTGTCAAACTAAGGAAAGATTTATGACTAAAATCTGACATATTTTCAGGATCTCCTAGAATCACCGTCTAGAATCACCACTGCATCCCAGTGATGCTGGTGCAAACCTTTTCAGAAAAGAATAAAAATGGTAGAAAGGCGGAAAGACAGAAGTCAGTTTTACTTACCTAAATTTTGATTTTGAGATCCGATGCCTGAAAGACAAGAATTGCCATTAGAGTCTCCAAAGCTGTCCCACACCTCCCAGGCTTTTGTGAAAATAGCAATAGAAAGAAAAAGTTAAGCTCAATGCATTTTTTTTTTAATCCATGCTGTTTTCCCCTTGCATGTGCTTTAAGTCAGTCAATGTAGGCACTGGGTAGAATTCCCCAATAACCAAGTCTTGTGTTTTGGTGGGACTCATGAAGCAGAAGTCATGCCATGGTGGGATTCTACCATCTAGAGATATCAGAGAACTGTACAACTGCTACCAAATATATTTCTCAAGAATTACTATTTTTTAAAAAAAATTTTAGTCACTATTGTTTTCTTATATTGAAATATGTATGACTTTATGCAGACAGACTTGTTGCTCTCACACATCACCTGTCACTTCAGGATCTATAAGCACATTATGAAACAATAATGGTGAAATAATGGGGGTTTTTTAATAATTGAAAGAAAAATGGTACATGGAAAATATTTTCAAACTTAGATACCAACACTTAGTTTTCTTGGTTATCTATGTAAATTGGTTTGCATTCAAATGGGTCTGTACAATAATAGATTGTCGTTATCAATTAAATTCTGAGAATTAAGCATTCCTGAAATTTTGTCCATTTTCCCAGTGTATATGTGTTTAAATATCTAATTCCACACATTTGGATTTATTCACCCAAATAATCTCATTAATCTTTTATGAGAAGTCACAGGCAAAGCTAGAATAGGCTCCAGTTCTTGAACCACTACCTTGCTCTGTTTGACACACATCCTTTAAGGCTTTTGAATACTTTGACTTTAGGTAAATCCATAATGATGCACAGAGAGAAATAAATGTGTGTGGATACAATGGTGTGAGTCAGAGGTGACTTAGGAAGCTGCAAAATCTCCTACCAGTAGCAGCAGAAATGAGAATCTGGGGAATGGCCATGAAAAAAGTATTTCTACTGGGTTGAAGCATTCCTTAAGGTTCCCTCTGTGATGGGGAAGTGAGTCATTGTTGATAGCAGTCAGCAGAGGTCTTACTGCACTGCCCTAAAATTGGATTCACTGTCAGTAGAGAGGGGAGAATGAAACTCTCCAAGCACCCAACACTTCTTTCTGTAGCAGCCTTAACCATGGTCCTGTCCCTGCTTGAGGACATCAGTTACTGACAAGTAATCAGTGATAGGTCAGGGTCCTTATGTGGAAGAGATTTTAGCCAGGGGAACTTTTCACCAGCAGATGGGCTGAGCCCCAAAAAAGAAAAAAGCTTTTACATCAAATACATAATTCCTGCAGTGCCTGTCTAGGCCACACACTGGGCAGCAGTGAGGTTACAGACATGTGCAAGACTCCTGAGAAAGAAGAAATAAAGCACTGATGGCAGAAAAGAATGCTAAATTGTGCTGCAGAGACAAGCAAACTCTAACAAGGATGCCAAGTGAAGCACCTACAAAGCACATCCTTAATGTTAAAGCTATTCCTACTTCTCACTGAGAATTCTGGCTTGATAATCACTACCTGCAAACTGTAATGGAGCAGATTTGCAAGCAACAGGAAAGAAGGCTCAAAGAGGGGAAGTGAAAAGATGTAAAAATCACAACAAAGCAGAAAGCTGAGCACTGGAAAGGAGGTGGTGAGGATTGTGATAGGAATAGTTTGGCAGGGACAGAGGGGGAGAGAAAACAAGAAAGTGAGAGCAAGAGAGAGAGATGGAAGGGAAAGGACAGGGAGTGTGAAATCCTCTGGTGACCTCTCTGGTTAATGGTTTCCCAGTGAGCCAGTACTGAAATCTTTTATTTATTTAAGCAAAAGAGATGCAGCAGGTGTAGTACTCATCATGCATGTGATAATTATATCTTTGGAGCATTATGAGCAGCAGCCAAGTGCATTCAGTGCTCCTACAGGTTACCTACAGCCTTCATCCCCCTGCCTCCACCTTGCCTTACTGCTGTGGCAGAAGGCTTTATCACATGTGGGTGTGCTATATATATAGAACAGGACAAGGAAGGAGGATTAGATTTATATTTAGAGGTAGAATCAGAGAGTGAAATGGAATTTTGGAAGTAAACTGTATAATAAATGTTTCTGAAAACATTATGCATGAATCTGAAACAAGTTTTTAAAATTACTCTCATGATTAGTTTTTTTTTTTTCTTTTCAGAACTTGGGTTACCAATGCCACATAAAAAATGCTTTTATGGCATCACTAGGGGCTGTCAAATAGTCTGGAAACAGGGCCTTGCCACACTTGTCTGTGACACTCCAAGGTGGCACTTAATGGGCTCAGAGTGGACCAGATTCTCTGCTGAGTTCAAACATGGATCTCTTGCATCTCCAGTGTCCTGGGAGGTTTATGTCATTGGGAGAAAGAGGGTGACTCCAGTTGTGTCCAGCTCTGGAATTTCTTGAGAAACTCTTGTTTAAAATTATGGTATAGGAGCCTGATGAAAACCAGACCGCTACTGAGTGCTTTTATCACAGGAACCATGTAACTCAGCTTATCTTTTAGAAAGACAAACACAAAAATCAGATTTTTACTGTTTGCCTTGCTATCCTTGAAATTCTCCAAAACACTCCCAACCTTGCATAGTTATGTACAACACACAGATAAGACAGCGCAACTTTAAGGTTTTGATCATCATAAACTCTGGATATTCAGCATAACTCAAATGTATTGACATATCCCACATTCTGAGAGATCAAGTCCTCATTTCCCTTTTCCTGGTGGACACCAGAGAAGGTGTTTGTGAAGGAAGTGACTGTTTTGTGTAACAGGGGTTGAGGGCTCTGTAGAGTTGTACGCACAGCAGACAATTCTGGAAAAATCTTGTTGGTCACCAAGCATGGCACAAAGGCCACATTACAGCTGTTTTCTGGGTGTGGACATCAAACATGACCATTATCTAACTCTCTGGTCACAACTACTTCTACATTGTATGATCTCAACTTAGAGGCAGCCATATCTTCATAGGGACTCACAAAAGCCTTTGGACACCAGTAAAAGCTGTCAGAAAAAAACAGCAACACAGAAATGGACTTGACTATGCTGCTAGGTTATATACAACTTTGGAGAACATCCAGAGAGCTTCACTGGCCATATCTTATATATTCCAGAACAGTGAGAAGGGAGTCCTGGTGTGATGTGGATTCTGTTTCGGTGCATTTGTGCAGTTACTAGTGAAGTGGCACAATAAGAATCGACAGAATAGCCTTAAGAAAATTGGATCTGTCTAACATAAAATTGAGTTGGCTTGCTCTTAAACAGGCTTTCTTACAGGCTTGGAAAATAGGCCAGAATTTAAGCATTCAGTAAATGATCTTGCTCTCCTTGGGGCAAGTCACAGGAAGGGTCTGTCACAGAATCTGAAGCAGGAAGAAAATTTTTCTTCCATATGGGCATGCTACTGTCCTTTAGACACACACCTGGAGCTGACTGTGAGTATCAAAAGCAGCTTGCTCAAAGTAAGTTGGAGAGCAGTATCTGAGACTGACACTTAAGGGCTAATCCTGTGAGTTTTCCTGCTAAGGTCAGCAGTGGTTTCAGAGCTTTTGGCAGACTTTTCTTCCCACTGCTCCTCATGCAATGGGAACTTTGGCTCCATCACATCCCAAGGAGCTCATCTTCTCATAAGGTGAAAACCAGCAGCAACTACAGCAAACCACCAAGAAAACTTTTACCTTTACCACTGGCTCCTATGCTGATTATTGCAAGAATTACACAGGAATTAATTTCCATGCCAGAAAAGCACCAAGGGAAAAAAACACTGACCATTCAGCTGCCAGGGAAACCTTCCATTTGCTCATAAAATTTTCAGGACAACGCTGTTTTCAGTTGGAAAGCCAATGTAGGTTGTTCATTTTGGTTCATCCTGTTTTATTGTTTGAACTGTCTTTGGTGGAAGAGCAATTGAACTGTCCCCCAAATGTATGAAAATCCTGGCCAAGGTGAAGATGCCAAGTGGGTTATTGTTTCAGTGAAAGCAGATAATTTTAAGCTCTCTTTCCCTTTGAGCTCAAGTGCTTCACTTTTCTATTGAGGCTCTATGGAGCATTAGCTTCCACAAAGGTCTTTTTTTAGCTAATGCATATGTATAAAAGCAAGCTCTATTGTGGCACTCCAGATCTGTATGGTTGTATTAGAAAATTAACATTCTGCTTGTATTGGAAGATTATATATGCTGACACCCTGCACAGAACAGATTACTCCTGATTGTGAGCAACAGCCTGTCCTCAGGAATCTGAGCCCTGCACAGCAGCAACCCCAGAGGCTCAGGGAAATTACTGTTGGGGAGCCCTGGGTGTAAGAATATCCTGTGAACAGAACCCCACTGCTCCTGGGTCTGGGTTTGTCCCACTGCTGCCTGCTGCAGAGGAAACTTTCTTTTGTGTTTGTTTGTATTCTGAGGCAACAGGGCATGAAAGTTGTGACGCATCAAAATAAGATAAGTTCCACTTCCAAATGCTGTCCTTGATAAAAGCTGTTGTGCTCCTACTGCAGGGCAGATGTCAGCCCAGCACAAGGCAATATCATGACAGGAATAATATACTGTGGAAGCTGTGGGATGCTTTTCAATGGCCTGCGGAAGCCTGCAAAACCATTTTCAAACTCAGATGTCTGATAATGTGAAAGCCCTTAGTGCTGTGCCACAGCACTCCTGTTGCCAGCAGAATTACACCAGAAATTGTTATGAATGAAATAGTTGGGTTTTTCTGTTTTGTTTTGTTCTAGTTCTAAAAAAATGGATTTACACAACAAGTAGAGATCAGATAGATTCCTCCTGAAACTCCTGCTGGTTTGAAGGCTGGCATTACTTCAGACAGGACAGTTGTCAGAGGCAGTTTCTATTGAATGGATATTGGAGAAATAAAAACTTCTTTGAGACAATTTATCAGTAGGCAATATTTTGTGTTTGAGAGGTGCTCTCCTGATCTCACATGGCATATGCCTCTGTGGAGCTGAGAAAGGCTGTCAGGGAAGATCTCCTTTTCCAAAATGCACTTTTGAGCCTGGCTTCTCAAGCAGATCTCTCTGTCACTCACAGACCCAGCCTTTCAAAACTCTACAGATTTTAAAAGAACAGAAAGAATAGTGAGTAATTCTAAGTTGCCTTCAATGAAAAAGGTTTTTCTTTCAATCTCCTGGGCATCTTTTTCCATTTATCATGAGTGCATTTTGATGGCAAGCTTGGCCTGGAACTGTAGTGGTGGTGCTGGAGTGGCTGATGTCAATAAAGAAATAAATATATTGCCTTTGACTTGAAAGCCCCATGTTGCTTCAGTCATGTCTGGCTGCTCAGAGCAGCCTCTGCCCTCTGGGAAGGAGGGTGTTTATAGCAAAGCAATGGCCACAGGGTGAGTTTAGAATGCTGATAAAAACATGGAGACTCACCTGCAATAGATGAAACTCAACAATCTAACTAAAATCTTGGCTAACTATTCCAACTGCAGAAACAGAGGGTAGGTGACTGCTCAAAAGTCCAGGCCTAATCTTCAACTAGAGCAGATCAGGATGACATGACTATAATTATTAATGCTAGTACTCAAAATCTAGCACTTGATGAGGAACTTTTTTTAAAAGCTCTACGGACTTCCCACATGAATTTTCACTGTTCTTGAACAGTGGGCCAAATTCTTATTCTTAGGTTCCAATAAAAGAACACTCATTCAAATAAATCCTTGCTTACATTTTATATGTTCCAGAAGGAATATTGACCTATGGGGGAGTTTGAATGAGGACTCATTAAAAAGAAGAGTACTTAATACTTGTTGAAGCAATGGCAGCTGGTTTCTCTGTCTGCCTAGGTGTGTGATACAGCAGCAAAGGAAACCAGAAAGGATTCTGAGCCTCAGAATCAGAGGCAGGTCTGAATTGGCCCATAACTAAGGAAACTGCAGATCCACAAGTTTAAAAAGTGGGCAGCACTGGCAAAATTTGTACCTCAGTCCAGAAATTCATATTCAATGATACAGCCACTCATTTTCATTGAGGAGGAAGCCTATCCATCTCTCAGAGATGAAAAGCAATCTGAGGGAGGCCTTGAGGATCTCAGCTGTCCTTGGGTAAGGACTAAACAAACCCTTCTCAATAACAGACTTTAATCTCCCTGCTATACATCACCCATTTCCAGATGAACTGAAAAGTGGCAAGGAAACTGTTTATCTCTCTGAATCTTACATGTCCTGCTCTGCTGAAACTTTGGGCCCTGTTCTAACATTTACAACATGAGAAGAAGAGATGAAGCTGGGTTTTCCTGCAATTTTTCTATGTCTTTTCCCTTAAAATATATTGGATGTAGCCATCCTTTCTCCTAATGCCAAATCAGGGTACTGCACACTGGGCTATTTTAAGTAAACTCCATTCTAAGTCATGATTACATTTAGAGTTGGGTTTAACTTCAGCCCTCCTGGCCACATTCCAGCTAAGATAATTATGTTCTGGTTGCCAAAATTCCCAATGCAGTTTCAGTGCAAAACAAGTTATCCCTCATACAACCCCTTAAACACTTATGCCTGTTGTTTTTAAACACCTGTCACATTTTACCTTGAAGGTGGCTGAACTCTAGTGCTCTGAAAACAATCCCTGCATTTACAGTTCATAAAGTGCTTTAGGATCCTTTGGGACTGAGAACATTAAATGGATGCAAGCTGTAATATTAAAAATATATGAAACCTGAGAGTAACTGCTGCCATGCTTTCTGGCACTGTGTCCACACCTATGAGGGAATTTACTACTCTGACATATTCTGGAGAAGCAACACAGCAAAGCACAACCAGTCCAGAAGGTTCCTGGAAAGCAATGATGGCAACGTTCTGACACAGGCAGTGGAGGTTCCTACAACTTGGAGGGAATAATATATTGCCCCACAGCATAAAGTCCATTCTTGTTTACGTAATGCAAAGGGAATAAAAGACTCCTCTTGCCTATACTTGCTCTCTGTGAGGTTAAAAACTACACCACATATTATGGCATTTCATAACTGCTATCTCATGCATTCTTGAGCATCTCCACTAATTACAATGGTGTAATTTCAAGGAGGCATTAATCCCTCCTAATTGTTTTATTGCTTTGTCACTACAGTACTTTGTTCAGCATTTGAAGGGTGTAATTCAGTCTGCAGGTTGGGAGTCACCCTCAATGTATTTCTATTACAACACGTGTAAAGTGTACAAGAATCTTAAAAAAATTAAAATAGACCAGTCATTTCCACTCTTCAGTCTACATATACAGGTTTTGAAAGTCCATCTAGACTACTCTACCAACGAGGAATTTTAAAATAAGAATACTGTTATCCACCAGTTCCTCTTTTAGATATTATGCACAAGCAGATCTGCTTATCCTGGGCACTCTGTCCCTTATTCACACCTGTAAAATGAGAGGTTCTTCACTAACATCCAGAGTGAGTTTATGCCATAATTAAGATAAGAACCTCGATCAACAGATGTTCAGCCTCTCCTTTCACCCCTGTGGGTTTTGTTCATCTTGAAAAGCCTGACACGTGCCCTGGCCTTCCCCCCCAAGCCCAACCCACTATCTAACACGTTAGATTATGCACCACATTAGTTAATAAGTGATTGACTAGCAGGATGTGTGGGTACTCACGCCAGCCTGGCGCCGCAGTTCTCGCCTTCCATGTCGGCTCCGGGGACGTTGTCGGTGTTGACGGACTCGGTCTCGCTCGTGGGCATGCTCACTGCAAGGGTCAGGGGCAGCAAAAAGAGAGGGATGGCCATCAGAACCTGCCACATCTCCTAGTGAATGTGGGACTGAAGGGACTGGGTAATGAAAAGACCCCCCCCCCAGCTGCAGCTCCTGAGGACTGAACAGTTTGCTGAGAAAGTTTAGTGCCCCCCTGTGCAGAGCAGGTTGGGCGCGTGGACTTCAGGAGCACACAAGTTACTCAAATGTTATAGAAAAGGGGAAAAGCAGCTGCTCTCCTTCTTTCAGTCAGTTCCTGGAAATCTTATGAATGAGAACCACTGGAAAGTAAAAGTCCTGACAAACCTTTTGATTCCTTTGAACATCTAAAAAAAAAAAAAGCCTCTTTACCTGCAGCAGCCCAAGCCCCTCACTGCCCTCGCCAATCTTTTGTGCAATGATTAGAATACAAATAAAAGATACCAGGATAGAGATGCATGCAGATAAACAGCTCCAGCTAGCCTGATAGCAAATACACATGAAGCATACTGATAGCTCATAATTTACTAGACATGAATGTGGTTCAACCTGACACCTAGGAACTGGACCCAGAGGTGCAAGAGAGAAATTCAGACTCTGTGACCCACTCAGATATTACCAACAAAGGAGCTAATGAATGTGGACTAGGGTCAGCTTTATATCAACTCTCACAGCTAAGAACTGGACAGAAACTTCTAGGCTTTTACAGAAGTACCATGGAATAAACATAAAATGAAAGCAACCTTAGGTGTGAACCTCTCTCACCTAGATTCAAGAACCTGTTTTTAGCTGTTATCAAACCTCAAGATTTTATTTGCTTCTACAGACCATTAAAATCCCTCAAACCCACACCATTTTCATTTCCCCAGTTGCTCACAGCTCCTGGATAATCTCCAATCACTCTTTATCCATAAACATTCAGTTAAAGGTAGGAAAACGGATAGGATCCAATATGTGCCCTAATCCCTCCTCACCCCTATTGGAATACACAAAACAAATGAAAGAATTATACTTAAGACTGAATGATGGAGGACTTAAACAGATCTCCCAGGAGCTTGGCAGAAAGCTTGGTAGAACTTCAGAATATATCCTGTATTAGATGTTGGATACAAATCTCAGATAAGGCATGAGAGCACGTGCTGTTAGCTGTTGGAGAGATTTCTAATAGCCTGCAGGAATATGTCTATTTGTGGGTCTTTGGTGCAAAATGAGCCAATGTAGAATAAATAGATTCTGCAATTCAATTGGGCATATGCTCCTGGGGCCATGGTCTTCTCTCAGGGGCTAAAAAGACATCAGAAGTCCTTTCAAAAATGTTCTGGGTTACTGCATTGAAAGCATTATGGTAGAAATGTCCCTCAAAATGAACTATTCTTCCTCTATCTCGTCACAACAATTCACATACTTCCAACACATTTCTTGGGAAATCTAAAGTTCTTGTACTGTGTTCTTAGGACCACATGAAATAATGGACTCTCTAGCACTCTTGACAAAACTATGAAATATTGTACTCTAATGGTGCCTGCTTCTTTATGAAGACAGATGTTTTAATAATCTTGTCTATTTGGAAAGACAAATTAAGGAATAAACTGAATTCATGTTCTAATATACATGAAACAGCCGAGTAAGCTATGAGAAAAAAACAACATTCATAATTAAATTTTTTTGTCCAGAGTAAGCCCTGCAGAAAAAAAACCAAAACACTGATATTTCACAAGTCAGTTTGGAAGATGAGGTAAAACACTTTCAAGAGATATTCAAGCTTATTTGCAAATGGAAAACAATTTTGAAGACCTTAGCACGAGATTGATTTGCAGAGCAGCTTGTTATCCTGAGTGCACAGAGAGGACAAGCAGCAGACAAAGGCAGGCACACACATGCAGGAGAACACAAAGCTGATTTATTGGCCAGACTGCACAGAGATACACAGACAGACACACAGACACATGCAGTGTGGACACAGCACAGAGGAACATTACCATGGCTTTCTGTGGAGTGACTAAACCAAGCAAACTTTCCTTTCTTCTCATCAGGCAAACCAGCTGGAGGGCTTCCTTTCACAGACAAGATGGTCAGTGTCAAGTACCAGGAACAAGACATCAACAGAGAACATGCAGCCAGTGACAGGCAAAAGAAAAAAACAAGGAACTCAGCTTACACATGATATCCACTTCTGTCTGAAAACTTCATCATGTGAGTTAAAAGTGCAAAATGCAAAACAAAGGCATACAGAGGTATGAAATATCACTAACAGATCATCAGACCACAACTCTCATTTGCTTTCTTTTCTTTTTCTATATCCAGCTCTTGAGAACATGAACTTAACGAGTTTAAGTTTAGGGGTCATATCCCAGAGACATCTTAGAGTGTACCTCATACTTCCCTGACCTTACTGCTGCAGAAAGTCAAACTTCAGTGAAGTGAGATGCAGGTGCAGTGGTTCATGGGCTGAAGAGACCCCATGGATCACTTTGCTGGCACCACCTCACAGGAGCTCATTACACTGCACCGATGGAAAATGTTAAGGACAATCAAAAGTACTAAGATGGCTTGAAGCATTAGAGGAATGATGGTCTAGAGGACAAAGTCAGGACAAAGTCAGGAACATTAGGGCTGAGCTCCCCAATGCCATGTGCTGTCAGAAGCACAATCACTTAACCTGGCACCTCACACCACCTTCATTGCCAGGGGATAATCAGGTGAGCAGTGCCGCGAGATTCATTCATCCACTTAACAAAACCAGAAAACAGAAGATGCTGCAGAACAGTTGTGCTTAAATTGGGGCTGAATATGAGAGGAAGTAGCCCAAATAGAGCCCAGATGGCTTTCTTATCTGACTCAGTTCTCAGAGAAGCCAGACCCTGTGCCCACACCCTGGCTCCAGTCTAGAAACAAGGCAGGCATTTTTTGCAGTCCGGGTAATTAATTACTGGAACCATGTACCAAGAATGCTGGTGGTAAATCCACCACAGGAATGTTTTAATCAGGAAGAGATGTTTTTTCCAAATGGTGGGCTCCAGTCCAGACCAGAGTTGTGTTTAGAACCATGGCATACAGACAATGCCATCTCAATGGCCATTTCCTCCCTGTAATTTTGGGAGTTGAGACAAAGGCAAAAAATATGCAGAGGCTGATACTAATCATGGTGGCTTTTCTTACATGGGAATCTCCTTTTTTTAAGGTTTACTATTGTATCCATAACCCACTGGAGTTGATGAAATCTCCCTAATGGGAGAGTTACATATTCTCTAGGTAGCATAGGTGACAATTTTTCTAAAGGGAAGTGAAACAACTTTCTGAATGCAGGCAAGTATCTCATGGTTTCAACAGAGTGCAAATCAAAAGGACCAATAGGTTTGATTTTCTCTCTCCAGTTCCTTCTGAGGCTTTTGCGCTACCTGCATCTTGCCACAGTGTGGCTCACCACTGAGCCTAGACTTTTTCTCATGTACTACCTCAATTCCAATTTCACATCACTTACACAGCATTCCTGCAGCACATAAACCAGCAACAAAAGCTGCGTAGCAGCTCCCTTAAAAAAAATATGAAAAATGCTTCGTGTTATGTTAATTCTAGCTCTGAGAGCTAACAGACAGAGAAAAATGGGAGCAGAGTGTGCACTCTGTGACTGACTAGACAGATGTGCAAGACCCTTTGAGAGCCTCTGTTCCATGTCACTGGCATCAAGCACTGATAGCAGCTCTGCTCCTGCACTAACATATGTCCCTCCTCCCATGAAATGCCCCATGGGCATGCAATGAATTATTGGATGGCAGGTAGCCAAAAGACAGCCAGCCACTGAAACAGAAAGCTGGCACAAGCAAATACCCTTCTGTGCAGTCCTGAGATGATTTTTCCTTCGCACACTTGGAGAACAGTATTTGCTTCCTGGTTCAGAAATATCATTTCCACTGTTGCATCTTGCATTTATGAAATGCTTGTCATCTTGGCAGTGGAAGTAAGTTTAACATTCAGATTTATTGCCATGGATTATGTAATGCTGTCACACTTCTTGCTGAATCTCACTTTAATGCTGTGACATTTTAAGACTCAGAGGCAATCATGCTTTGGCAAAGGGTGCCCAGTTCCAGAAACACAGACAAAACTTTTCACAGATTTTAATGGGACATGTTAATGGGATGTTTCATGGGACATGACTTTTCAGATCTGGGCATTAATTATATAAATGGATATATCAGAGGTTTTTCACATTACCTGACTTACCCTCTCTGATTTAGCTGTTTGAGTTAGGCTACAGAGGCAGATTCCTACCAGAGGTTTTCTGAATGCCATGCTGATGTGTCCCTCAGTTCTAGGGACAGGCTAAAAAAAGACATTTATCTTACATTCCTAGGTTGAGTACCTGACTTGGAACAGCATGTCTATCCAGTAGTATTCACAGTGAAAGAGCCTTGTAGTGAACTTTCAGATTAAAAAAAAACAAAACAAAAATACATTTGATTGACATTTATAATATGCTCACCCAGATTCTAATTTCCCCAGTACTGTTAATGAATCACTTTGAAAAATATGGGTCTAAATAACCCCTTTTTCCCATACTGGCATTTGAGGCCAGAGGGACCTGAAGTCACTTGCCCATCATTTCACTTTATTGTGTCACCTTGGCCATATGGCCAAGCTTTCCTCTCTACCTGTTCAGTTTCTGTGCCAGGGGAGTTGTAATTCTGCACTCACCTTGCCAGCCCCTCTGAGAGGTGCAGATGAAACACATCACAATAAGTGCTAAGTGCTATGGTTATTCCTGATGCTAATGTGTCCCGAGTGGGACTCTGCACAACTGTAAAGCAAATCTAAAGAGCAAAGTGGCCCTGTGAATCCTCCAGCTGGGATTTAAGATTTCTTTTCCCATCAAGCACAACAAGAATAAATTGCAATACCCAGGCTGCTTCCTTTAACAGTATGTGCATCTAGTGAATGACTTTGTCTCCAGTAAAACTCTGCTTCCTGTGGTGCCTTTCAGGCCCATCATTTCATGAATGAGTCTATGGGCAGAATATCAATTGACTCGTATTTTTTTTATTTTTTTGGTGGAGAGCTCTCATTAAAATTAATATGTGAACATTGCCTAGCTTTCCTCTTCTGCCTGTTTTGAAAATGCTGCACTCATTCATCTTATTCATTAATTTAAATAAGATACAGCTTTCATTCTGCTCCATGCATGCAGTGCCTTGGGAACAATCAGTGGCTATGCTCTTAAATGCAAGCAGCATCCAGAAGGTAAACTGCAGAGGTAAGGCATTAGTTTTCCATGGATGTCCTGATTTTGTCAGGAAAATACAGTAGATGTGACTGGGGAATTCTTTAGTGTTTTCTGCTTTGAAAAGGAGCTTTGTGACAGAAAAGCTTTTACAGGACAAGAAGAAAGGGAACTTGAACTATGTGTAGGATCTTGGTGGTTGCATGCCTGACAACTTAGACAAAATGTGTCAATAAATCTAGCACAGTAAAAAAATACCCATAAAAATAATGAAAATACTTGGAAAAGTATTTTCTAAGGGCTCAGAGACCAATACTCCTAATGGACAGTATTATATACACTATATTACATTAAACACATGTAACATACACACTTTGCATAACCCAAATTTTGATTATGCACTGATGAATACAATTGCAAGGAGAAGAAGCTGGATTCCCACTCTCACTCAAGGTCAGCCACAGAACACAAGGATGGCAATCAAGAGCCATGAAGTAATTGCCAGTTGCACCCACTTCAGTCAAACAGGAAAAGGCTTTTGGTAAAAACATCTTTCCATCCATGAAAGGCACCACAGCCACCGTGTGGTGACAAGATTTGTGATTACACCCAGGCCAGGCTGGGCCCTGGACTGCACCACAGAGGCTGTGACACTGCTCTACTGAATGGAGCAGCACAAAGTAGGAACACTGCCAATACTGAGATGGAGTCTTGCATAATCAAATGTTTCACTCATAGAGAGATTATCTATTTCACAATATAAATGGCAAAGTATGTATTTTACTTATAAAGGTTTGTTTTTACTTGTCCTTCTCCCCTTCCAGAGGGTCACAGATTGAGGGGATATAGCTATGGCCTATATAAATTCATACCTTACAGAAAGGGAACAGAGGAGAGTGAAATGTATTAATTGTGTTTGACAGATTAACAGATCTGTCATTACCACATGCAGATTACTACACACCTATAAGTGCATTACCCTGCTACTAATTAATCTTCTTGGGACTTACTTTACCATAACAAACTTCTCAGCTAGTTTGAACAGCTACTATTCCCCTTCTTTTTATAGCAATATTGACAGTAATATGCTGCATTCCATAAATATTTGGAGCCCATTGCACACAGACAATCTGCCTGCAAGGGCAGTGCAAGTCTCACAATCCCTGTTGCCAAAGGAGGACAGCTTGGCTTGGTGCTACCAGAACACACCTTGAAAGATGCCTCTCTCCTGAATCTGGGTCCTCCTCAAGTGATTTTCTTGTCTGATAAACAACTTG